>CAEFZX010027535.1:0-75619 GCA_903066825.1 Alfaro cultratus | reverse complement strand
GTTGCATACACTGCATAGCCACCTTTTGCGCCACTGGGTGTTGGGGATGTGGTTGTGCTGGTGTGAGTCAGGTACAGTGATAATTTTGTTTCAGTTGTTGATTTTTGTGTTTTTATGATGTAGAGGACTTTGAACTGCTTTGTTGCTGAAATGTCTTATACAAATAAAATTCGATTTGATTTTGTGTGTAGCAGGCGCCCCTGCTGACACTCATCAACTCTGGAACCCATCTCTAAGACATCTGAGGAGAAAAAAATGGCGTGTGAAGCCAGGAATAGATCAACGATCGAGACTGAGGCGATCGCTACAAGCAAGCTGAGGATCCCTTCAAGCAGCCTGGAGATTCGGCCAACTCATCAAAGGTAGGTTATGTCAAGCAATCGTTCCGATGGTGGATCCAGAAGACGTCTCAAAGTAAGAGCAAGAGGTAAAGGGATGTTGCTGAGCTGTTGACGAAGGCCAAACCAAACCAGCACAGCTTTTTGCTGTGCTGGTTTGGTTTGACTCTCTGCTGAGAGTCAATGAGCTGAGAAGGATTCTGTTGTGCTGAAAATCCTTCTGTAATTTTGCACTGTTTGTGTGTCATTTAAGCATTAAATATTGGATTGTGTCCAGCTGAAAAACTGGAGCACACACCACCAAACACCAAAAGTTGAAATAGTTTGACACAATGATTGTTCATTTCCCTGCATGAGAGCACTAGAATAATCAAATGTTTGGATCTTTTTTTTTTCTTTTGCTATATCCCTTTACCTCTTGCAAAAAGAATACTTTAATAGGTTGTAGAAACTAAAAATCACAGGCCTATGCTTTGCCAGAACACCCACAGAACTTCCATACTGCCACTGTGAAGCTGTGTGGCTGTACTTTATGGAGAGAACGTGCTTGTTCCCCTTAAATCTACCAGGCAGAGCAAATGTTGGTAAACTACATGCATCGATCGCCACGTTGGTGTGCTCATTTGTTTTATTGAGGTGTTTATTGGTTTGACATTTTATGCCTCCGCGCTGGAAAATATCATATGTTTTTCATGTCTGCCATTAAGATGCATATAAATGAAGTTCTAGATTCACTTGGCAATAAGATGGAGCACCTGAGGCAAGTAACATTTAGCTGTCGGCTGGATAACTCCCTGCAGATTTGCTGATCTCCGTGTTGAGCAGCAGTTACTCGCTTTGTACCATCAGATGCTGCATATTATGCAGTTTGGAATAGACCTTTATCTGAAGAAGTCATGAATGTCGTGCTATTTGTTGCCCTTTAAAGAAATAAAATAAAATTAAGACATGATCCACAGCATTTTGGAAATGCTAGACTGGATTTTAATGCACTTAAGGATGCAAATGTCCGACAAGAACTATATGGATATAGGGAAAATGTTAATGAGTTCAAAACTTTGAAAAAAGTAGTCTTGCTGGGAGTAATTCCTTTGAACTTTTTGGACATAATGTATGACACAGTGAAATTTGTTGAACACTTTTTTTTGTCTTTGTGTACAACATAGCAAGTTTACTAGAAACATAATTGTGCACAAGCAACAAACCATCATTGAAACTCAGTTGTATGTTTTGTTTTTTTTTTTGTTTTTTTTTTACGTACTTGTTGAAAATGTCACCATGTAGTGACAATATGGTAGGAGACAGTCTGCGAAAAGAATCCACCTTCCCTGCTTTCTCGCAGTGCTATCTAGTAACGACCAATCAGAGGCAGGAGGCGGGTCTTAGCGCTGTCAGTCAGCTTCTTCCCATTAGCAGGTCCTGTTAGAAATGCCAAGGCTAGTTACCATGGCCACCAATAAAGGTGGATAAATGTTTTTCTTGTATTGTTGAGTTGTCTCTCCGCCGTTGGCACATTTAGCAGCTTGTTCACGAGATTGATTGGCAGGGACCTTTTCACAGATTATCTGTCTCATGTTATGCTGTCATGACATGATGACAGTTTTAATAAATATTTTCCATAGATGTTACATATCGCGGCTTGAAATTGAGGGATTGTGTTTATTGGCTTATTTATTGTTCATCTTTCAGTCTTACCAACTCTTCATATGTTATTGATCGACAAATTTTGTGGTTTTTTTTAAACTTCCCTTCATTGAAGCAGTGGAGTTTAGAGCCACGTCCTCTAGTTAAATATTAATTGTTGGTGTGTTGTATTTTTTATTGTGACTTACTGTAAAAATTAATTGCCCATTTAGTTGGGACATGAATAAACACCTGAATCTGATTTGCTATTTAACTTGCCCAAGAAATAGTAATGGCAACTATGGCCTTTAAAACTAATGAGCCAGTTTGATACTGGCCTGTAGTTTCTGTTTTATTGTATTTTTAACAATTGCATCTGCAAATCGTTAGGGAAAGTTGTCAGCAACATGTTGGTCGTGGCCTTGCCTTGCTTGCTTGTTGTTGTTTTTTTTGACCTGAGGTTGTGCTGACTGTGGGGAAGCCTGTGGCCCTGACACCAAGGAGATAAATAGGTTGGAGGAAGACCCCTGGGGTACCGCTGCTATGAATGTGAATAAGGAGCATGTGCTTCCTCAACATCCAGGGGTCTTGTTTCTGCAGCGTGCCACCGGGCATTTGCTTTTTCGCTCACGAGAGAGGGCAGGCGGCTGGACTATTCTCGAATCCCATCTTCTTGCTCTGCTGTATTTTAGTCGTACCTTTGACCAGACGCTGTCAAGCGTCAAGGCCTAAGGTTGGAAATTTATACCTGTAAGGACAGCTGGTTCCCCATGGGGAGGCATTTTAAGAGGAGATTAAGAGTTTTCTTGGAAGCCAAAAGAAAAAGAATGTGGTGTACTCGACAGAAATGAAGTCCTGGGGTCGAGTCATAGAAACGGGAACATTGGGGATGTGGCCTTTATGTGTATAAAAACCCACAGGTGCCATCTGATCCCCGTTGGATCCCATCTGGTTTACAGCAGGCCTCGGTTTTGATTGGTTTCTCGATGTGCTTTCCAACAGTACACTGGTGCGAGGGAGAACGGTCTTTAAAAAGAGAGCAGGAAATTGGCGCTGGCGGGCCAAAACGTCTGGCAGGTGCAAAGCCAACGGTCACAATAATTGTGGCAATTGGCCACAATTGTGGCCTGTTGTCACTCGAGCCCCCGCAACGGGAACCATGAAGCTGCAGATACAAATGTGACTCTGCCTGTTTATTGAATTTGCTCAAAAGGTTGTGCACATCTTCTCAATCGCGCCGTCCTGCGCGCAAGGTTACCGCTCTGTTTTGTCATTTTCTCGACTTGACTCTTCCAGTCGAGAAGTCCTTGAAATCAAAACTCGCAATTCGATTGGAAAAACCTTACACTGAGGTTGCTATGGTGTATCCGGGGTGATCTGATAAAAGGCAAGACGGCTCTGTGAATGTGTGTCCCCACCTAAAATCTGCACACATTTTTTTCTTTCTTTATTTATTTTTTGTCTTTTAGGGAAAGACAAAAAATTTGAGGGCTTTCTGAATGGTCTTGCAAGAATAATTTTCACATCCTCATTACATTTAAAGAGCAAAGAAATATAAAAAGGAGGGGGGGGGGACATCAAAGCTTCACTGAAATTACTATTCCTCCATGGTTTCCAATATCAAAATAACTTTGAAGTTTCATGTTTCTCTTTTGTAAACCTCACAAAGGAACTGACAAGCTCGTGCTTTAAGATCTCCTGGTCTTCATTGGATATGTACAGGTGCGGATGACCTTGTCTGGGTTCTCTATAATTGAATGACCTGTAGCTTGGAATAAAGGCAGCTCATCAGCGAGCGCCGAGAGGCAGTATAATCTCCGGGTTCATTGAGGTGTCAGGATAACAAATGATTAGACAGTGGAAAGAGAGGCTTTAGCGATCTGGATGTTGGAGAACATGCAGCGACAGAACTGGAAATATCAACTTTGTTGTTACGTCTACAAAAGTACATGACTCCTTCAATGTTTTTTTTGTTTTTTTTGCCCCTTTCCTTACTTGTGCACCACTTCTCTGTTCTCTCCAGGCTGTACTCCACACAGAGACATGTTTAATATTCCCCTTGGAGAAGGATTTGGATAGGTTTATTAGTTATGTAACCGGGCACTTCTTCTGCTACTGCTACTTTTACAACTCTCTGCCCTTTTTACTCCCTTTCTCTCGTCTTCCTTTTTTTTTTTAATGCTTTAGTTGTTAGGATAAGTTAGTTGAGCTCCCTGCAGGTTCGAGTTTGTGACTTCCGACGCGAACGTTTGTGCCGCCCCAGGAGTTTCTCCTTCGCTTTGTGGCTGTTCATCGCTCTCTGCTCGTCTTTCTCTAGATTTTAATGCCCCACTGAATAATTCCTCAGTGTAGAGAGATGAATGCTTTGCATTTCCATGTGTTTTTTAAAATTATTTTTATTTCTTTTTTTTTTTTTTGCATTATTATTCTCCTGCGCTGAACAAAACAACCTCAAGTCCAGCGGAACCAACTGCGTTCAAAGCTTGTGTATTTGAATTTGCAGCTGCGAAATAAGAATGGTAGCATTGTTGCCTTGCAGCAAGAAGGTCCTGGGTTCAATTCCTGGGTTTGCGTGAATAAAATTTAATAAGTATATCAATACTATTTCTATGTATTGCTAGACCTGTCACAGTGACACATATATTTCTGGACCATAAAATGTCCCTGTAATTATTGCGATAAACGATAACATTGTTGTTTTTAAGACCATTTTCAAATAATATACTGATAATGCCATAATAATGTAATAACAATATACTTCACTTTTATAAAGAACACTTTTCTCTCTTAATATCCAAATGAAAACACAACCAAAAACAAAAAAAAACAAAATAAAAACGGAAATAAAAACCACACAAAACTGTAACCATAAATAACATAACGTAAATTTCAAGCTCATTTTAATTTATCATGCGATTATTATGCAATTGATAAAAAAATGTATCGTTCTATGTTTTTACACTTAATATACGGACTAATTAACAATGATTTATTCCTGTGTTATTACAAACATCCACTACAAATTTCACACCAATGGCAGCATCAAGAAAATTCTTTCAACTAAGTGAAAGGTAAACAGTCAGTTCTTTTATTAATCCTAGACTACGCCAAAGTCAGACAAACTGCTCATTCCCGTGCTTATGGATATACTGTACAGATTATATCTCCAGGTCAAGCAGACCCCTTTAGGCCAGGCCGTCGCCTCAGGCTGAGCTCCGGCACAATACGTCTGTGTGCTCCAGCCTCCTCCGTCCTCAGGGTAAACGCAGAGCGGTAGCAGAGTCATTTCTTTCTTGTATAAACACAAGGCTCCATTTACCCAAACCTTGTTCGAGCTACAAACCTACAAATCCCCTCTCAAAGTTTGTACAGAGGGGAAAGGGGGGAATCAACAACAACAACAACAAAAAATACCCGGCTGCCTTATTTACTTACTTAAATGTCAGCTCAGCCGTCTCTTGTTTCTGGAATGAGATGAAGAAAAGGGGGGAGGTGTCAGGGAGAGACACCAGGCTGTCTCAGGAACTGACAGAGTGCTGCACAGGCAGCTTTACAACTCTTCCTGCTGGAGATGATATTTTGACATTTCCCTTACAGACTCCTTGAAGACGCGACTCAAAAAGTCGGGAGAAGCCATTCAGACAGTCGTGCGAATGCAAAAACAAAGCCGCCGAAGAGCGACAATTGATATGTAACAAAAAAAAGGAAAGAAAAAGCAGCAGCTTCTTTGAAATTACAGTCTGGGCTTTATCCAATCTTAAGGATTCCCACTTAAATATTATGTGCTGAGCTTATTTCTAAAGGGAATGTATGCAGCTAATCAAGTGAAATTCCAGTGTACACTGCTTATTATGTTGAGTCACAGCTATAAACATTGTTTTTTTGTTTGGTGATTTTATGTTACAACCCTACGCAAAGAGCATTTATGTGAAGTAAAAGGATGATAACATGTGGTGGTCAAGACTGTTTAGAATTAAAAGTTTAGATGATTTGCATTTGTACTTAAAGGAGCGGCATCACATTCTGTATTAATCAAGTATCTGTTACCTTCAAGTGTAATAAAAATGCTGACAGTATCAAATATGATTTAAAATAAGTTTAGATCATATTTAATAGAGGAGCGATGTTTCAGAAAGAGCAGGAGTTTTTAAAGAGACAGAGGCCCAATTTCCAGGCGTTAATTACAATGTTAAATTTAATTTAAGTTATATTTGATGCATGCAAATATGACTTATTTTTATATATGTCATGCACAAATAATGTATATTTGCTTGTATTTATACAAAGGTAACAGAAGGTAACATAGTTACTTGATGTGCTGTGAACTGCCTATTACTGCCACTTTAAGGAATTATTGACTTAAAACAAGCTTCTGTATCTCGCAGCAAAGTCACTTTTTATCTTGGTCTTATTTCAAGTGTACTAAAATATTTGCAGTAAAAACTAGATAAAAATTACTTTATAAGATTTTGTATTTTTGCAGAGTTTTAAATTGGCTAGAAGCCTCAAAACAGATGCAAAAAAAAAAATAAAAATCAAAGGGTCTCTGTTTTAAGATACAAAAATGCTATGTTTGAAAACTAATAACTATCTAAGCTGCAGATGCTGAACAATCAGAGCTCTTCACTGAGCTGAATAAGATGGACGGACTTTTCCCGTCACTTATGCATCCAGGTTGAAGGACAAGACTCAAACAGCGCCTCTGTCACGTACTTTGCTCTGAGCCTAGGCATGTCAGTGTCAGAGCTCTGTACTGGCTTCACACAAACTCTGCAAGCAAAGCTGGACGTGAAGAAGTCAGCTCAGTGTCTCCTGGTTGTTTCTCTTCTCTTCTCTTCTCCCTCCAACCGACTCTCACATCATCATCCAGGAGAAGGAGGGGAGGCGTTGTGCCGCTGACACACTTCCCAGCTGTCAAGGTGCTTTTGGCTTCTTCGCAGCGTCGTTATTTAACGCCTTGCCCCGCGTTTAGCTAATAAAGTCAACAAACTGAAAATAGAGCAGCGGGGGGAGTCGAGGGGACGCTTCATGACAATCGTTAATGAGGGGCGGGGAGGGGGGTGAAGGTAGAGAGCAGCATCAGTCTGAAGAACTATAATTAAACAAGAATCTCTGTTGCCAAGTGTGTGTTTTCTGTGACGCTGCAGGCGATGCATGCATGTCTGCAGCAGAGGAGATAACGCGACTGCGGTGGGGGATAGCTCCTAAAGCCAGCAGTAGCCTCAACTTACAGTCAATCTTTTTGACTGGGAGTAAAGA
Organism: Alfaro cultratus; assembly: GCA_903066825.1. Classification (NCBI taxonomy): domain Eukaryota; kingdom Metazoa; phylum Chordata; class Actinopteri; order Cyprinodontiformes; family Poeciliidae; genus Alfaro; species Alfaro cultratus. The sequence goes on along the minus strand of CAEFZX010027535.1, from coordinate 68,399 downwards.
AAGTCAGGATTCAGCTGAGCAGGGACCTCTGTGCTCTTTTGGAGGTTGTAGAATTCGGTTGCTGTTGATAAGAATGTAAAATTCTGCAAGTTTGAAGAATTTATTGACTGTAATCTATTAGCAGCTGCACCAAGAATCAAAGCAATGGCTTTTGATTTTGGTGAATCTCAGGTTGCTTAAGCATAGACTGGTCTGTATTGGTCTCTTTAGGATGTTTTCACACCTGATAGTCCGGTAGAATTGGTTCTATTGGGGACCGAAATGACATCATTTGCTGCTTTTTCAGCTGCTGCGGTTGGCTTTCGCACTGCACCCTCAAATGAACCAAACCGTTTTAAAAACTCTTTTCCTTCTCTCCTGTGGTGACTCTGCACCAAGAATCACTGAAGAAAACGACACAAAAACATCCAAAGACGACAGGAATGCAGCTTCCTTCTTCACAAAATGTAAACCAAAATCGAGAGCTGTCAGATTTTATCCGTCTTTGACAAAAGTTCACAAACTATTTCTTCCACTAGCACAAGACTTGTGCATTTGCTTTGTTTTGTTGACCCAGAATGCCCTGCGCTATAGTCCACTTCCTGCTTTCGGAGCGGTCTCCGGTGCGCTATGCATTTGAACCGCGCCAGAGTTCACTTTAATTGTACCGAGGCGAGGTATTTTTAGGCAGACCAAACAGGGCTGGTGATCTAATGGATTGCACTTTTAGATCATACTGTTGGATGGTTGGACAATTAACGTTTTGTCAAGTTCACAAGATGATTGGTGTGAGTGTTAAACTCAATTCCACAAAAAGTACATTCAGAAAATGGCAGCTTTTGGTTTCTGCACAAAACAGTTCAACAAGGAGTGGCTATAATTTGACGAGTGAAAGTATGCAACCAATTTAGTCCGCCTGCCATCATGTTTCAAGACCTACATTTATCAATAAAGTACAATCTCCAGTCCCAGGATGTCATTTAAATTTGGTGCCTCTCTCTTCAGGATCTGTTTGTATTTCTCAATGCAGAGCTCTAATTTCAGCACATTTCAGTTAATTTTATAAATGTATGACATAGTTCTATTTACAGTTTTTCCCCTTTAATTATCATTGTAACTTATTTCAGTTAGCAAAAATGTTTTCGCAATTTCAGTTTTTGTCATTTCGTCACTTTCCTCAGTGTGTAGTACATGAATTCGAGTCGACTGTTTTGTCAATGACATTCTCTGAAAAGACATTTTGAGATCCGTCAAGTTTATTTCTCTGGTTAAGAAAGAAGTGCTGAACGTCCTGTTTGAATCTCCAGGCATGTCCAGTGGAAGTTTTCCTAAAGGAAGACAGGCAGAGGGACGGTGCGATGGCTTCAAAGCCGGAGAGGAAAGGTGTTTTGGTCAGCGTCAAAATCTCCTCTATTCATGCCTGTCGGTTCTTAAATCAACAACAAACTCTTAAGGCTCGGGTTTAACAGACTGAGGCCACGCTGGCGTCTCACCCTGTGCTGTTTGCCCTGAGTTATCCTGATAAAAGCACAAAGCTCCGGATCTGCTGCCACCAAGCTGCACTGCTGCAATCCCTGAGGTTTCTCAGAGACTTGTTTTTTTTTCTCTTTTTAAGAACTAAAAACATTGAACAATTAAAACAAAATCACAAAACCGACAAAAAGCATTTTCGCAAAGCATTACATGTAAACACAGAACTTAAAAGCAGTGTGCTATTTACTAAAAAGCTGTCAATTTTTTTTAGAAGTACTAATGGAAAGCCCGTTTGGTACATTTCTGCCTGGGATCTAAGTTACTGAATTATTTTAGGTTAAGGAAGTTAATGTTTCTTGATGTTGACCACTGCATCTATGTATTAACTGATAAATGACATTTGAGTGTGAATACCTTGTGCTATAGAAGTACAAAGTATTGTAATATTAAAATAATATGGTGGTTTAGATGTCTAAATTATCAGCACAAAAAATCTCAACGTTAATATGTTTTTAAGTAACATTTGGGTATGTTGCTTGTAATGCCAACAGGAGTGCAGTCGTGTAGGAAACACATTTTTCAACTTATCTTAAGAAAAAACTGAAGAACGAAAAGTAAAACTGCACATCGAATAAATGGCTCAAGATTATATTCCCATTTTATACCCACAGGCTGATATTTCCATTCAACCATCGCTATTTTCCACTCAGAATCAAACTGCATTTTACAGTAACCACCACAAATGTTTTTATTTATTTATGTATTTATTTGGCTAGTTTTTTCAGTGAAGTTTCTTCGATATTTTTAATTATTTTAAGAATATTTCAAACTAGATCTTAATTCAACTGAAGTTTTAAAGGGGCAGTATCATAGTGCCAGTTTGAAACACAATCAAGTAACCGTGTTAACTTCAGTCATTATCAAATATCACTTAAAAGAAATTTGACTTTGTAAATTAAAGCCTTGAAATTGGGCCTCTGTCTCTTTAAAAAGTCCTCTTTCTGAAACAGAAAGTCATCACTTCATTGCTCCTCTATTAACCCTTTAGCAAGATTTTTTACCAGCATTGCACTGAAAAGCAGCTTGTATAATGAGCTCAGCAGATGCTCAGTTCCACCAGGTGTTTGCTAATTGCTGCTGGCTAGTCTGAAGGAGCTGAATCGGTGAGGGCTGCTCTGTGAGGCAGAAGCTCACCAGCTTGGAAGCTGCAGCTCTGAGGAGGAACTGCGTCCTGAAGGCGGTGCTAGGTTTTGCACAGTTGAATTCAATTCAACTAAAAAATTCTTTATTAATCCCAAAGGGAAAATAAATATAGAATTTCAGTTCAATTAAAAGTGAATGGTTGCCGTGGGAGATTAAAGCGCTGGTGTTGTCTCATTCATCGGATATTTCTTGGTTCTCAAGGATGAGTAGAGTAAGAAGTTGTGTCTGGACAGAAGTAAATTACTTCGGCTGAAGTAATATTTCTGATTGTGTATATATTATTCTTTCATTGTTGATTCTTAAGATTAAGATTAATTTTAAGAATATTAAGATTCTTAAGATTAAGATTTTGCATAAATACTGTACCAGACTTAAAAATACTGGTACAGTATTTGACTTCATACTATTTATATTATTTGTAAATAGTTGCTGGTTCTGTAGCAGCTATTTATATTATTTTTAGTTTTTCATAGCCAAAGCAGACCTATTGTTGTGCAACGTATGAGTGACCACCCATTGGTTGATATTATTTATTGGAGTCACATAACTGCATTTCTTTCCAGCAGAATATGAGTAGATCTTAGGATTCCTTTAAATCATTGGTTGTCAAATGCCTGGTCAGCAGGTAACTTCCTGTGGCAGACAACTCCGTTTTCCAAAAATAATAAAAGCATCACATAGTGAAGCAGCTCAAACAAATAAAAGCAAATGAATAATAGTAATAATCTAACTGTATTGCAAACATTTCTAATACTAGCAAAATGGAAAAAGTAAGCAAAGACTTTGAAGGAGAAAAAGCTCAATAACTTCATAAATATAAGTAAGATAAGACTTTGACATTTTTGTGATGTCATGTTTTGTGTTAGTATTGTTCCACCAGATGTTTTTCATAATCATCACACAGAAGACCATTACAGTAATTGAATCAGCGGATAACAAGAGTTGATTGGCTTGAAAGATACCTGAAAACATTTTTCAAGAGATAAAATCCAGCGGTAGCTGCAAATTGAACGTGCGCCTCCAAACCGAGATCTGAATTTGTAATGACTCCCAGCTTCTTCGCTTGGATTCCTTCTCAGAGCCGTCTTCTGACTGATCACGCTTCGCAAGTGGTTTCAGGACGGCGGTTAGCTCCAGATCTTCTGTTCCTGGATGCCCTTCTGAGGGAAAATATTTCACTCAGACATGGAGACTACAGCATGGAGGAGAGAAAGAAAGAGAGAGAGAGAGAAAAAAAAAACGTTCTGGGTGATTAAATTAAAAAAAATTCCTTTCAAGGCTTGTAACATTAGTCCTTCATCTAATTGAATGTAAGGGCGACTCGGAACGAGACAAGATAATTTCAGATTTTTTTAATGATCATTTAGTCGAAAAGCACACCTGCTGTGTAATACTTAAGTTTTTCCTAATGAATCGGACTTCTGCTTCTTCAGTGACCCTCATCTGCTTTCCAACTCTAATTGCTCCTCTTTCTTCCCTGATATCAAACAGAACCATGAGCCGTCCCCATGTCTTGCTTCCAGCTGCACCTCAGTGAGTGGATTCAAAGCTTTGGACTCATTCAAAAGTTTTTGTTTTTTTAAATTATGCCACTTTAATGAGCAACTAAAGCCTTTTGGTCAACAGAGGCAAAACCACAACACACAATTGTCCCAATCAGAAATATTTCTTCTTGACTAGATGTAGAGGACACGTTTATTTCAGTACTCAGTCTCATAAATGCGTGTTTGTTTTGAAGCAGTGCCTCACCTTCTCACTTAAGGTATATAGCAAGTGAAAAAATAATGAATATAAAGAAAAATAGAACAGGCCGTGTGAGCTTGATGATAGGTTTTTGGCATTATGCCCAAGTTTTATATCTTTCAGTGTTGAAAATGTCTGAAAACACAGTGCTGACTTTTGACACTTCAGGAAAGAAATGTTTGGCTGTTTTAGAAGTGGGAAAAAAAAAAAGAAAAAGTCCAAGGTGTACCCCAGAAAACTTTTTAAGCCCGGTGCTTGGGGCGCTAGGGGAGTCATCTAGCCGGCCACCATGTTTTTGACTTAAAAAATGTTTAAAGTTGACAGGAAATTTGAAAATATTACTTGATAGTTATGCATTTTTGGAAGACCGGGAGATTAATACCTAAACACCAACTATGAAATCTTAAAAAAGGCAATAATAAAAAAAAAAAACTAAGATAAATTAACATTGCTAAGCCTGGTGGGGGCACAGGTAACGCTTGGCCCACCAGGCTTATAATACACTGAGGTAAACCCTGCTGCTACACTTCACCAAACCTTGTATGAAAATAAATAAATAAAAATAAATCTAAAAGCATCAACTGGCCAAACCTGAACTGGGTTATTCTGCTCTGTTTTTAAACCATATGAAGCGTCTGTCTGTCCGTCAGTCTATTTAAATTATCTCTAGATAGGTAGCTAATTGTGTAAATATCTAGTTGGCTAGCTAGAACCGGGTTACTATCTGTGTAACTGCGTGCTTTGTAACTTTGTAATTGTCTATCTATGCTAGCTAACTGCAGGGTTTCCCCCAGTGTATTATGAGCCTGACGGGCCACCAGGCTTTACTTGTGCCCCCACCAGGCTTAGCATTGTTAATTTATTGTACCTTCTTTTAATGAAAGCCTTTTTTTAAAGTCTTTACAGTTTGTGTTTAGGTATTAATCTTCAAGTCTTCCCATAACGCATTTCTATCAAGTGATATTTTTCAAATTTCCTGTCAACTATAAACATGTTTTACCTCAAAAACATAGTGGGCAGCTGGATGACTGCCCCACTGCCCCAAACACCTGGCTTAGCAAGTTTTGTGGGGGAAACCCTGACCTGTGTGACTATCTATCAAACTACCTATCTAGATATCTGTGTGCCAGACTTCCAGACACCTATAAAGTTTTCTTGAGCCTTTAAATCATGGGCTCAAGAAATGGACCCCCACAGAAACTTCATTCCTGTGGGGGCCAGTGTCCTGCAACTTTTAAGTTTGTGAATCAAATGGCTGAATCACCTCCCCAGTATTCAATGAAATTGTCCAGGGTTTGCTAGGAACCTAAACATTCGATCCAGATGTGTTAGGGACGTCTAAACGCAGCAGGACACCGACTCTTGAGGACGGGGGTTCGACACCTGTGCTCTAACTGGACTCAGTTTGAGATTTGTTTTCTAACCTCGGTCCCCACGGCACACTGCCTTGCATGTTTTCGATGTTAACACATCTGATTGAGATAATTGCAGCAGAGCAAAAAGCTGTTAATCGGCCATCAGTTCAAATCAGCAGAAAAAAACACTCGTGTCTTGAGGACCAGGGTTGGAAAAGCACCATAACAGGAAAGTGTAAGCCACAAAAGGTCACTGTTAAAGAAGCAGTTCTTTATAGAGTGCTCCATCCAAGGAAAGTTGAGTGGAAGAAAAAAATATGGTAGCAAAAGGTGCACCAGCAATCGGAATAGCTGTAACCTTGAAACTTCAAGTTTCATTTAAATTTGAGTTTGTTTGGGGTTTTTTTAATCTAAATTATTTATTGCCCTTTTCAAAAATTGGTGGGGAAAAAACTTTTAATTTATTGCTGCAATCTCATTTGCTGGACAATTAGGCACCAAAGACATTATAAGATTTAACTTAAAAAAAAAAAAGAAGAAGAAGAAGAAAACAGATTAATGAAACTTTGTCATTACGAACTGCTTAATCAATTGCTGTGTGTTGTATGAAAGTAAAAGAGTGGGAGTCAGGCTTGCTTCTTTCATTGTGTAAAAGCAACAGCGAACTCAAATTAATTGAATCAGTTGATTGAAGCATAATTGAATAATTTATCTGAAAATAATCATTTCTTAAAAAAGACAGAAAAAAGTGGAGCTGAAAGTCATAACTCAGATTGCCTGAAAGCAGGTTTGCACTGGAGACCATGAAACCACATCTTCTAATGGCTTGAGCCAGCGAATCCTGACAGCAGCGTGAGCAGGACGTCGATGCGCCGCAGCTGCAATTATGAAATACGACGTGGGACTTTAATGCAATAATGTCGTTTGCTGAAATCATTAATGCCGCCCTGTGTGGACGTTTGGCAGCACAGAACACATTTTTCACGGTGTCTGAACAATCGGCAAACAAAAAAGACATATAATCAATAGAGCCGCTGCCGTTGTGTGTATTTAAGCCGCGACTGTTTCCAGAGAACAAAAAATAAAACAAGCAAACTATTTTTCAAAGCATATATTCCAAAGCCTACAGGTCAGCCGAAACACAGTGTTGGTTAGACACGCTCACTGCTGATGTCATCATCACCTTCACAAACAGATTTTCTTTCAGTCCCATTATTCCGGGGTGAGACATGAGTCCGAGAGGGAGTGAATGTTTTATTACCTAGGAGATAAAATGAATACTGTTTGCATGGCTGGGCACCTTGAGAAATAATTAGTAAAACATTCTGTTTCTTCCCCCCCCCCCCGTCTTACAACACTGCGTATAGAAATAATGATAAAATAATCAGAAACCCTTTCAACAGTGGACTCTAACAGCCCTCATGAATATTGTTTTATCTATATTTCTTTGTCAAGTGCAAGGCGGCAGAATCAGTCCCATGTGTGTGTAATCTGTTTAATATCGACACCGTCCTATGAAATGAAGCCGTTTCTTTGACTTTCACAATCGAGGAGAAACGGGGAACTTTTGAATAGAATAAACCTAACGCTTATTTCCCCTCCAGATTACGCGTCTTTTCCTGTTTTGCCTGTCTTCCGTCACATAATGGCTGCCCGTCCAGCTTTCTATGCTCAAAGGAAATGGTTTAGTTTGCACCATATGTAGATTTTTTTTGTGATTCAAAAAGAAAATCTGGACGCTTTTCCACCTTACCCGCTTAAAAGCTAAGTAAAAAAGAAAGGCTCCGCACTATGTCGGATTTCAAGGTGAAATTGCATCACGCCGTTCAAAATAAAAGACGTCCAAAAGTCCTCAAAGATCTCCGCTATGGGAAACGCTTTGAATTTTATATTACAAATCAGCAATTGCATCTTTGAGGTGGGGGGGGCAAGTGTTGTCACAGAACTGAGCAGCCTTTTGGGGCGAATGTCGCTCCTGACAGGATAAATGGGCCCCCCTGTATGCTGCTGAAATTGGCCTTACAAATATTGGCATACCTGTCAGCCTTTCTAATCCATAAAGATGCCTTTCTGAGCCTGCAGGGACGAGATTTTTCTTTCGCCTAACAACATGTCAGCTTCTTTGGAGAAAAGGTAACAGAATGCAGGTAGTGATGGGAGAAATGTGTTATTTCTTTTAGCCTATTTATTGCATCACAGGGCCTGTGATGATATCAGCGGGGAGCAAATTGTTCCAGCTATAAACAAGTCAGATGCTATATTGCTACAGAAAGTGTTTGTGTATGTAATTGATGCATGTTTAGCGCTACAGAAAAAAAGCTACCTGACCGACAGTCAGAAGAGAAATTATTTTATTTATCACAAATCTACCAGACACATCATCCCTATCATACTGTATACGGTGCATTTATAAGTAGGACATACTGAAACTACAGATCCCCTTTGCTTTTGTGTTCATAAATCTATTTATTAGTCTTTCAATATGATGCGAAATTTATGTATTTTTTCTTCCCTAAGCGGTTTATGTCAGCTGTCTGCAAATTACCACACTGGTGGCACTTGTGAGAAAACGCCAGTCAGCTGGTTGTTAAACATTAATTGAATATTTTTTTGGGAAAATGGTATCTTCTGTAAAGTATTCATGTCTATATAATCACAACACAACACTTTGACCTTTTTTAGTCTTTTTGTTTTGGGCCTTAAAATTAACCAAAGTATCAAAAAAAAACTGAAGCTACTGCTCTAACTAATAAAAACTAAACTGAAAATAAAGAATATTTAACTAATAACTAATAATGAATAGCAAACCTACTGAATTGGGCAAAAAAAAGAATCACAACGAAATAAAACTAAAAATTCTAAACTATTATAACCCTGACCAGTTCAAAAAACCAAATAAAACCAAACATTTTTTTTAGAATATTAAACTTGGAATAAGTTCACTCACTTTATTTCCTTTTTAAATGTAGAAAGAAATTAGACTAAAAATGTGCCTCTGTGAAAGTGTAATTCTTTAGGTTGTTGCAAAGCTGGTGCAGCAGTTTTGTTTTTATTTTTGTTTTTTTACATGAATGTTGTGGCTCTCTGCCCAGGGTGTCTATCCAACCAGAGCAGCTTGAGGAAATAAATTATCCACTGCATCTGATCATCTTTAACTCGAAACTATGAAGTTCTTGATTTTCAAACTGAACAGAGATGTAGTTTTGCTTTAGACAAACAAATATTTAGAGGTGATGCCTCGATATTTCATGATAATTTGATATTCTTTATTACTTTATGCATTGATTACCTGTTGCACGTTCCCAGTAATTGCCAAGAAACTTTCCTGATGTTTGTCACGGTCCAACGGGCAGTAAGCCATTAACGTCAGGGAGCGTTCTCAGCAAGATGCATCATCACAAATCATCTATTATTCCTATTTTCCTTCTTAATAAGGTTTAATCAGTACAGGGGGAGCGCATGCATACAGCACATATTCATATACATGGTGAGCTAAACTCTTAAAGTCAGGTGTCTATGTGAATTTTATGAAATGATCAATAACGTACAACACTATTAATCTAAAATATAACGTTGCATATTAGTTTTTCCCTCAATGTGCATTTTAGAAACCAGAAATCAGTTTCACTGCAATTAAACTCGGCATGTTTTTGTCTCGAAAGGTGAAAATGACAGATTGCTTTGCTTCCATATGTTCACATTTCACAGCATATCCTCTCACAGCAGAGAATAAAGACGGAGTAAATGACCTGAATATGTGATCCCCATCCTCTCTCCTCGGCAGACATTGATTATGACATGAAAAGGTTTTACAGTGGACTGTCGGACCAGCTGAAATGGAGTCACTGCTGTTACGTTTGAACAGGAAGTATAAAGAAACTGGTCCGAAATAAGTATGTTAAGAAAAGCCTGACCAAGTGGAAGTGAAGTACCTTTCTGACAGCCGAAGGGAAGCCTGTGGAGCACTGAGCATTACTCACAGTGCTTATATGTACTGATTGGTGGATTGCAAATCGATTCTCAGTCATCATTGCAGTTTCAGTCTTTTCTTCTACTTCTGATGTACAAATCAGCGGCCACCTCTGCTCATTAGGGGCCGCTCACATGACAGACAATTATTAACGGCAGCCACGGGGCGTTTAAATTGGATTTCTGTCATTGCAAGAAATAGAGCCTAGCATGCAGACCTGTTTTATCGCTGAATTAAGCCAGAGATTGAATTTTTATTATTGTGACTATTATTTATATTGCGTTCTTAATGGAACAGCTGCAGGTTTGGGAACATTTTCCATCCATCCAGGGCCGGATTTAGAAGGATGGGGCCCTGGGTTGACACCAGTTTTGGTGCCCTCATCCATAGCTAGTCCAATACATCGGCGGGTATGAATTAATACTTAGTCGGTTTACTACTGGTGGTGTTCCTTAATAAAAATTTTTTAAAAAAACATATTAAAAGTACTATAACTTTATATTTTTCTACCTATTCTTGAGCATTGTTTATATATTTAAAAAAATCCTTATATTTTTGGGCAAATTCAGATATTTTCTTTGTGTGATAGTGGCAGCACTATGTGAAATAATATAACTGAAGGCAACATAGTTACTTGATAGAGGTATAAAACGGTAATATATGCCTGGAAAACATATAATACTGCCCTGTTACTACGACAGTTTCAAAACCTCCAAGCTAAAAAAAATAAAATAAAATCTAAATCAAAGTTAATGACATTCAAGGCCATGATGTGTTTAGGGAACATTTTCCATCTGCTCTCTTGCGGCTTCATGCCTTCACATTTTTCTCGTGAAAAAAAAAAAAAAAAAATATTTGCAAGACCTCTAGAAAAAAAGTGCTGATTTTGAATTCTCCCAACTCTGATGTACCTGCTGCACCGCTCTACCTGCACGGCGTCGGCTTTTTGTGCTGAATTCACACTGCTGGAAAGAAGAAGAAGAAGCAGAAGAGGAAGAAGAAGAAAAAAGAAAGTACACAATCCTCCTCCTTTAGATGTATGTGGATGCAAACCACATGTTTCAACTTTAGATCTAAAGTGGGCCTTGTTGGCTATGAGTTTTTGGGCAAATTCAGATATTTTCTTTGTGTGAAAAGTAACCTGACAGCCGCATCAAACCGCTCAACTCCCCTGACTCTGCCGTCGAGTCTTTGCAGGGAGATAAGACAGAAAAGTACGAGCTGATGTCGGTGGGTTTATGCGCTGACTGCAAAGGATTTTTCCCAAAACTTGTTGATTTTTGTTTGACTTTCAACGGGCGCGCTTAAAGTAACGCTAAAATGTTGCAGATCAGCGAGCCATATGTGGTTTTACTTTCCACTGAACGTTGCCAAAAACACAAAACACAAGGAAACGAGTAAAATTCTTGTTGCTTTTTATTTCGAAGTTGTTTCCTTTCAGGTTTTCCCTCTTTAACGTCGCTTCAGTGGCCAAGAAAGAAATCATACAACCATATTTAAGCCTTAAATCCATGGTTTCCAACCAATGGGATTACACAAGAACTACAAACCTATACCAGTGGCCTTAAAATGGCATTCCCCATCACATTAAAAACACAAATACTAATCCATGTTCAGCATTGCGGCAAATAAATGAGCCGAGCCGGTGAGGCTTAAAGGAACGTCCCATTGAAAATATGCAACACTTAGTTTTCTGTCGCAGAAAACTCAACGGGGGGAGGCACTGTTTTTGTTTACTTTTCATTTCAGTTCCACATTGTCGAGGGAGACTATGTTAATCCTCACATTTCTGTTGTCAAGAGTCCATGAAATAGGAAGGAGTTTTGGGAGGGGGTGCTCTGAAGTCTGCTGCAAAGGGTCATCACACGAGAGGTAATCAAGACTTAGTTTTGCGCTTCGGGAATTGAGGAAACTCTTCACTCGCTGTTTACACATTGTTACCCTTCGGCGCGAGGAATAATAATAAATAAGACGGCGTATTTACAGACGGCAAATAGATACGGGCGAACCCGTGGGGATTCGGGCTCATTGTGTTTGCTTCCCGTCCCGTCGTACATTTCAAGTGGCGAACATCCAATTAAATTTACAATTGCGGTCGTTGCGCGCGCCTGTTTGCCCTGGTGACCCGGTGCGTCACGGAGAGCGAGCGTCTGGGAAGGCTGAGTGGCAGAGAGAGAACCTCTCACCTCCGGGTCGGAGGCCTCTGTCATGTTGGATCCATGTATTTGTGACACTTGCTGACAAAATGCTTAGTGCATGTCCAGTATCAGGAGAGACATCTGACCTGCTCTGTGTCAGAAATGGACTTGCTCCAGATGTAAAAGGTCTTTTTTTTTTTTTTTTTCTTAATGTGTGAGTTTCTGTTTGCATTTGCACTTTAGGACACAGACAAAGGAAGAGAATTAACTCAGATTAATTCGTTTTGTTAATAATTAGTCTCAGCTTGATGGAGAATTTTTTTTGTTGCTTGATTTTAGTCAGTTGAATAGAAAGAAGTGCTTAAGAATAATGAAATATTAATTCTAATACCTTTTGCATTTGTGATAGTAGCAGTGAAGAAATTAGCAAGTAAACTTTAGTTGCAGTAATTTAGGCAAATGCAAAAAACGTTTATTTTTTTTTTTAAATACAAGCTTTAATTTGAAAATGTTTAACTATTTGATTTGGTCAACTGGTTCTATTTTGGTTTTGCATTATTTTCCATCATTATCCTGCTTAGCCTTTAAAAGTTTTTCCAGCAAAAGATGACCCATGTTTCAATAAAACATTTAGAGATTTGAAAATGATGAGCCAAAACAGGCTCAACATGTTTAGAGCCTGTGCAACTCGCGAGTGGCACTTTGCACTTTCCACAAGAGCGCTTAATAACTTTGGCAATAAATAGAAAAGAACCAGCTAATATTTTTAATATTCATATATTAACAATGCAGGTTTTTTCCTCCTTGGTGCTTGGGCTTCTTTGGTGAGCTAAATCTAACTGTGTGGTGAAGCCAGCTAAAAATGAGCAAACAGTGTGTTAAACAGTTATCTCTTTGACCTGTTTCCCAAAAAAGAGTGGTGTCATTGTGCCCTCATAATATCCTTGCAGGCGTCCCTGACCTCACACACACACAAACACACACACACACACACACACACACACACACACACACACACACTTCCTCAGTCTCTTTCGCTGTCGCTCTTGAGCTTGTGCCGTCCTCTTCATCACACAGCCTTTCGAAACCCGTTGGTGAGAAGGACATTAGCCGCACTGCAGTGTTTAAAGCATATGAAAAAGTAACGGCTTATAGTCCACAAATTACGGCAAGCAGCTAATGATTAATTCTCCAAATTCTTGAGGAAACGATTTAGCAACACCTCATATATGTTAAAAAAAAATAAAACCCAAAACCTCACACGACTACATAAGCACACCTCTTCTACAAACATTATGAGTTTATGAGGTTCCTTTTGTTGAATGCTTTGGTCAGCTTGGCTGCAGTGAAGAAAAATTGCAGTACATTTGAGGTTCAACACTTCCAATATGTCCTCATGTTTGTAGCACAGGCATGTGCGTGACAGAAACTGTGTGGCTGCTCCATGATAAACGCTGAGTCATGTCCAGGGAGCATTAAAGTGGATCAAAGACTCTCTGGGAGGATGCTGTTAAAGTCTGCATGTTCATCACAGCACGTTAGCGCCGAACAGACGCTCCTCTCCAAATAATGGCCTTTTTTTTTCTCGAGAGTGCAACTTAAAGGCACCGTTTCTTCTCCTCATGATGTGAGTTTCATGCTAAATTACTTCAATGACAAACTGAGGACTCCCCCACGAGAAGGTTGGACACGGAGCAAATGTTTTTTTTTTTTTTTTAATCTGACATCTTTAAGTGTGCAGAGTTTGGAATTGCAATTTGGAGACTCATCATTAATTAGCCTTAAAGTACATTTCAAAAAAATAAGCAACCAGAATTCCCCTGATTGGGTCACACGCTGCTCACCCATGAGAGAAAACAGACCTCGTGTTTTGAACGAATATCTGCAATTTTTAAATTTCTTTTTTTTTTTTTCTTTTTGGTTTATAAATTCATGACTTTGCAGCCACTCCAAATGATTTCAAGCTCTTTGATCTCAAACTCCCTGTAAGGAGAGAAATCTTGAAAGGCCGCATCTCCTGCACATGCCGAACGACGGAGGTAATATTTCTGCATGTAACAACTTTTATTTCAGGTTCCAGTCGTCGCCTCCCCGGGGGCTTAAAGCGACGGAGAAGAGTTGCAGGAAAGTCGATGGGGAGATGTGGAAACTCTTTAAGTCTTTGTGGTGGAGCAACTTCGCCAACTAAGAAAGTCGAGAGGCATTTTTAAACCATATTTTTCCCCCCTCCTCACCCGTCCCCTCCATTAACATCTTATTTTTAGCTGTGAGGAGAGATTGGCATGCTGACACGAGGAGCGTTACTCCACCAGTCCCCTGTGATGGAGTGGCACTCAGAGGGCTGCCTCACCGTTCCTGTCAGAGCCACGGGGATGTGATTTGGAGGCTTGATTTTCTAACTCACACTTTGGGGAAAACGGTAAAGGACTCTGCTGGGTACATTTTTATTTTTTCATTTATAGTACATCCTGCAGACTTTATTGCACAGGATAGCAAGCATTTTTTCTGCCTTTACGGTTGAGCTAAAGCAAAATTAAATCCTCAGCGCAACTCATTTTCTTCCTAGTCTTTTTTTTTTCATTATTAATATTGTAACTAATATTTCCTACATGAGTTTCCCTGGTAATGTCTAATTCAGCTTCACACAGATACACTTTTATAGAAAAAGTTGTTATTGAAAATAGTAAAATAATAAACAGAGAAGTTCTTAAAGAGATTGAAAAAGCCATTGATGGCGCGTTACAACCTGCAGTCCACAGTTGATCACAACATGAATCTTATTATAAATTTTCATTATTTTCCTCAAAGTTTTTTCATCATGGTACAAAAATACATCCACAAAGACGAAAGAGCAAACATCAGAGAACATTATATACACGGCGGTACCAAACTAAACAATCATATGTTTGTGTTGAAATAATTTATAAAGGACTGCCAAGCTTAGTAAACGGCAAAAGTGGGTCAGGCTTCACCTGTTTTATCAAAATTTCAGACGGGGTTTTGAAAAATAGTATCCAATATGTTATGATGTACAGATGAAGCATAATGTGCCGGTGAGGCTGATCCCACTGTGCATCCGTCACACAAAGTATCAACTTCTTTAGCTATTTCAGTTTAGACAAAATAGAAATATTTTTCTTATTCTGCATTTTTGTGATTGCTGAAAAACATTTTCAATAAATACATTTAATTTCTTATACATTTAATCCATTGATTAAATATGTTTAGGCCTGATGTCACCATATGAATCTTAACAAGATTAACTGCGAGTTATTTAAAGGGCTTCCTTGCAAGGATCGCCCTTTTCAAGTCGCTTCACAGCAGACCGATGAGATCTGGGCTTTGACTTGGCCCAGGAATCACCGTTCAATAGTTACCCGTCTTTGGTGGATGCGCTGGAATGTTTCGGGTCATTCATGTTGCAGGAGTTAGGTCTACTTCATCAGTTTTGTTTGTCACAGACGGTTTCAAGTTTTCCTCAAGAAACCCTCTGAACCATGGTTGACTCTGCGATGGCGAACTGACCGGGTTCTGCTGCAGCAAAAACTTCCACAATACAAACCGCAATTTGATTTCAGACTCATCAGTCCAAAGAGAACTTATGCAGGAAGTCCTGGTCTTTGTCCAAGAACCAACTGTGGGAAATAATTTTTAGTATCTTCTTGTGGAGATACTCAAATTCTTGCACATGGTTTATGTTAGAAATTTGGACATTCAGATACGAGGATGCTCATTTCAGCTCAGTTGAATTTAATGAAGCTAAATTCAAGTCATTTCAAATGAATTCAATTATCCACTTCTACGATGGTAATGTACAGCAAATAGCTCTTAAGAAACTGTAACAAAAACAGTCCCTCTCCTGCAGTTCAGTCCAATCATGCAGGCAATATTGAAGTCAATACATTTCAATTTGATTCTAGTTATCAAATAGTTCACTTCAGTTTAGTTTGTCATTCAGATTGGGGGCGGAGGAGAAACCATGGAGTCACTAATCTGCAGCATTGTTTCTGCTTTGTGGCAAATAATGTGGCTGTCGATGTTTTGTCAGGCGTTTTCGAACCAAGTTGACAAAAGGGTTCATTTCAACATTTTAGGCAAAGCATTTCAAAAGGCTTTACATGATTAGAAGGAAAATAAAGCAAAAATCTGAAACTTTTCCGGCACAACTTCACCAACTTCCAAACTGCATAGAAAGGATTAAAAACCTGCTGAGGTGAAGAATCCAGCGGCACCTGAAGTGCAAAGAAACGACTTTATTTGTCGAGCAATGCGCTTCGGCTCGCAACCTGACCCTGACGAAGGTCACAGGTCGGGACACATTGGTCTTCCATAAAGTTGTTTCTTAGCACCACAAGTGTTGTTGGTTTCTTCACCTCAAGGAAAATACAAACAAGCAAAAGCATTACTTTGCAGTGGAAAAGAAAGGAAAACCACATTACGCCTCATGATGTTATAGTTACTAATCGAAAACAACTCTAAGCAAATGAGTTTTTAACCTTGATTTAAAGGAACTGAGTGTTTCAGCATTTGTGTAGTTTTCTGGAAGTTCGTTCCAGATTAGAGGAGCACAGACCCATCGCTGCTTCTCCTGGTTTGGTTCTGGGAATGCAGAGTCGACTAGAACCTAAAAAACCTCTGTGGTCTGGAAGGTTGACACAGCTGAATTAATCAATTTAACAAAGGATAAACACACAGAGAAAACTTTAAAATTCACACACACACACACACACACACAATCATTTTATTTAAAAGCAAAGCATTATTTGTGGAGGAAGGGCAAGAAGATAAATGTCAAGAAGAAATTCACATTCATTAAGGAGCAAAAAACTAAAAAATAAACTTTTCTTGTTTCACCTCGATGAAAAACTTTCTCTGTAAGCTTAAAAACTGACTATTTTGGCAGCAAAGAACAGTAGAAATGCAACATTACACACAGAGGTTCAAATCAACATCAGTATCTTTATGCAGAAAAATACCCAAGTACATCCTTTCACTTAGCAGAGCAGGTTAATGTCCGTGCTCCCTTCTTCAGCTGAGTCGAATCCTTTTTTACGTTGTTGTTCACTGCTCCACATGTATAAAAAAGGATGACGGCTCTCATCTCTGAACAGCCTTTGGGAGACTGGAGGTTGAAAGTCCTCCGCTGATGGGGGCTGTCAGACATGTCACCTTCCTATTAAGGTAAAAAAAAAAAAGAAAGTTATTGAATGGATTGGCACAACTTTGCTTTATGGGAATGTCAACCCTGCCATAAGATTAACCCTCGTCTTGTTAGCCTTCCAACCGCCGCCTGCGGCAGTCAAGTTAACAAAGGGAGTGTTTTATGTGATCTAAGGCGTTGATCAAAACGCCTTCGTCCCCGTCGGATATCGGTGTTTGAAACTTCTGTGACACGTGTGATCCTGTACCACGACGTACAGCGATAGACGGTAGCCGTGAAACCGAGGTGAAATTAACATGCGTATCGATGGTTCAATCCCTGCTGCAAGCCACTCTTTTGAGCAATTAACTCGGATGACTTGGAATGCACACAACCAAATAAAACCAGGGGCTGATTTTCTTGCCACAAAATCAATGTGGATCTGAAAGGAGGCGGCGAGCGCCAAGATAGTGCTAACAAAGTGATGTCTTTCTTACTTTTTGCCATTATCTTGCTTCCCTCTGCAAATGGAAAGTGGTACAAGCAAGCTAATAGTATTGAAGGACTGTCTGGCGGATGTTAATTATCTGTTGTAGCAATTAGAATCAAAGGCAAGTATTTTGTGCAGCTCCCTTCTTGTTGATTTTGTTAAACATGGAAGCATTGAAGGAAAAGCACATCAATTTGTTTGCAGGTGCAACATTTGATCAGTGTCTAGAAATGTTAATTCATGGTGACACAGTTGTTAGCACTAGTGCCTTGCAGCAAGAAGAAAACACTGCGACACTACATCCTTATGGAACATGGTGGTGGTAACATGATGCTTGGGGATGAC
The DNA here is from genome assembly GCA_903066825.1 of Alfaro cultratus. Taxonomy (NCBI): domain Eukaryota; kingdom Metazoa; phylum Chordata; class Actinopteri; order Cyprinodontiformes; family Poeciliidae; genus Alfaro; species Alfaro cultratus. Next base: position 50,563 of record CAEFZX010027535.1, on the reverse strand, counting down.
TCACATGAAACAAAACAGAAACATCTGAAGGGTAAAACCCCGTAGCATTGTTTCACTGTCCATGCATCTTTTGAATTTGTCCAATCTTAGCCAAAGTGTTACTGAATCTGCTAATCAACATGGAGGCTAGCTACAACTTAACTTTCATAAGGTTTCATTTAAAAAAATCCAGATGGAAGAAATTTTGGAACTGTGCCATGAAGTGGTTTTCCTTCTGGGTAGGGCAAGCAAAGGCAAGAGATCGAAATTCAATTAGGTGAGGCTACGTTTTCTTGCTAGTTTTTATTGTACTTTGTTGTATTTGTTTACATTTTTATTGGTACAAATTTATGCAGTTAAGTCTGATTGCCAAGTTACAATACAGAGAAATACGGAGTTAATGTTGAAAACATAATGCAAAGCTGAGGTCGTCAGTGGTGACTTTAGCTAGTTTAACTAATCAGTGACCAAAAACCACTTGTTTTACTTTATTGCTAGATCTTGACATTACCAATACTACTGTGAGTAAACATAAGACTTACCTGTTTTAGTTTGTTTCTGCTGAGGCGAAGATCCCACCCATCACACGGTGGAATTATTTCCCTATGCAGATCCAGTGAGTAAGTAGCGGTCTGTACTTTTGATAACTTTAATCCCCCTGCCCTTTGAAGAGGAGGAATGTGCTGCCTACTGGAACTCTGAGAAAGACGTACTGCTTTGTCATGTTTTGGATAAGTTATTGAAGTAGTCACTGCTTGATACATGTAGAAAAAAAAATGTCAATGTTGTGATGCTGACTGTCCACTATTGACTGCTAAAATAATAGTAATAAAAATTACAGGTTCCTCTGTTTCCAATCATCCTGAGCTGAGGCTATTTTGCAAAGCAGAATGGGCTAAAACTGTAGTTTGTAGTCAAAAGGCTTGTTGTAAATGCAGTGAAGGCGATCATTAGTATTTTAGTTAGTTTTAGCTTATTAGCTTATTTCACCTTATAAACTGTTGTGACCTTCGAATTTAGCTTTGGAAGCACAGTTCTGCACCAGTTTCTAATACTGGTTGGGTGGGATTTTTGCGTTTTCACCAAAAGCATTCAGCATACAGCATAAATGTTCTAGTTTTATTTGTATTACGCACACTGTAACGGGCACACTGTTAATATCCCAATAAAACTAATTTCATTGATACTTCTGATTGTAACATGACACAATGTGACAAAGTTTGAGCATTAACACTTTGTGATAAATAGTCACCTTACGCGTAAAGACCTTGCCAACTACATCGGATCCCACAAACATTTAATACCAAACAGTTTAATACCCATTTTAATACTTGTTCCTGCTTAGATGACATTGTTTCCCGAAAAAAAAAGAAAAGAAAAAAAGATTACACTTCACATATACACAATCCTGCCTGTTGTATCTCGATATCACCACAGATGGTTGCCTTGCAACTTTGCTGACAGCGCTCTCGCTGATGTCTTTCATCTTCTCGTCTGAAACCCGAAAGTTTCCCAAGCAGATCTCAAAGGTGAAGTTGAACAGATGTCGAAATTCTGGCCTATCCATCTGAGACCGAGTGAAAACATTCTGAATGGGACGAAGGACTGAGCGACAAGATTTTTCCCTGACGTCCCCGAGCCTGCGTTGCCCTAGCGATCGTGATACGCCGAAGGTCAAGAGAGGTTCCTCATCTCGGCTTTTCACACTGGGATTATAACCGACTCCCCAAATCTCACAATATGCTCTTTGGACATTGGAAAAAGGGCATTTTTAATTCAAAGCATTTTTTTCCCCCCAACAGCTTGGTAATCCTCTTTCTTATAGAAGCTAAAGTCCAGCATTACATGGAAAGACCAAAGTCATGGTTGAAATGTCTGCAGGCTTTTATTAAAAATCTGATGGCTGTTTTTGAGTTGAATCACATTTGTGCTTTTCTAGAAGCTCAGGGAAACTTGTACACATGTGGAGCTTTAAGTTACCAGCTGAAATGTCATTTTTGAGCATTAATAATTAAATGCTGAATTATTCTTGACCTGTCCACAACACATGTGTGCTCAGAATAATAATAACAAAACAAAACTCCAAAGTAGAACAAACTATTAGAAGTTGCTGAAGATTGGCACTTGGCCGCGGTTTTCGAGTTCATTGGCAGGTTTTTTTTTGTTTTTTCTTTGTAAACACAGCTGGCTCCTAGTACACGCGTGGGCGGCACGAACCTACTTGAAAGCCGTACTAACGCACAAATACCCCCGCGACGCTGGGGGATGTGTGTGTGTGTGTGTGTCCCCCAGAAATGCAACAACACTTTCGGGCGTATATATTTATGCTATTAATGTCGTGTTCCGGCTGATCTGCGTTTACTTGTGTGAGACAAGCTTGAACTTCCTGATGAGAGACGCAGAGTTAAACGGGGGGTAGGTGGCGTGCGTATCTTTCGTAGACGTGTGATGTGGGAAAAGCAGCAGAAAAGCCTCTTCTCTGCATGACTCCTGCATGTCTTACGCGGTAATGATGCTCAGCTGACGGACAGCAGGCCGTTTGATGTTTTCATCTCTGGGATGTGTCCATATTCAGCTGCTCCACTTCTGTTTTTTTTTTTTTTCTCTCATTTTTTGTTTTTTAGAATCAATCCTTCTCTGATTTCATCCCTGTGTATGATTAATACACACTTCAAAGACTTTGATTCGGGAGTGTTGACAGAAGGTGTGCAAAACATTACATTATCGGGTTCATTATAAAAAAAGAAAAGAAACAGGGCCTTGTTGCAGAGTAGAAGAGCGCCCAAACCACTCTCTTGCTTTTTGCTCCCTACTTTTTCCCCCCCTTTTTTTTTGCACTTAAACAGATTGGGCGATATCAAGGGAACTCGGGCAGCTCTGTAACTGGCTCGCCTCAAGGTGAGTGACAAAATCGCTACGGCATCAGCATATTTCATTCTTTTTGTACCCAGAGCTAAGAGAGCCAGAGAGCCACTTTGTCAGTAGATCAGAAGGGAGTTTTATTCAAATTAAAAAAAAAACTTGATATATCTGGGCACTGACACTTAACAGAGGGGCTGGCAGGGAAAAGGGAAAGAACAGAACTTCCCTTCTTTTGCTCCCGGGAGGCGGCAGAGTGTTGTTGCCGTGGACGGAGCCAGAATATTGGGAGCTGAATTCAATTGATGGCATCAACATTTGTGTTTCTATTCTAGGAGTAGCACCAGCATATCAACCTTTTTAAGCCGGAGGTATTTCAGTGTAGGCTTGAGGGCGTCGGGTCATGATAATCCCAAGTGTGTGAGCAGAAGAGAACTGATTGGTACTTATTTTACCATGAAGCGTCTCGTTTTAAGGCCTGGAAAGATATTTTTATGTAAAAGGTTAAAATTTCTTCTCAAACCAAGAATGTACTCCCAATTGGCACCCTGGGGAAGATGGGCTAGAAGCCTTTTAAATGATTTCATTAATTGTTGAGATAGCATCACCTCTCTCTGCACCAAAGGCTGCAGTTGTCAAACAATGAGCCGTATGTTATTTTCTGCCTTCCTAACTTCTGTTCACAGTGAGAAGAGAATTGCTTATTTGTTGAAAGCTCCTCCATCTTAGGTGATAAATACAAAGTTGTAAAATACATACATATATATATATATATATATATATATACCTAAGAGTGAATATATAGGCAGAAGGTTAAGCCTTACAGAGGCAGTATGATGTGTTTTTCAGCTACATAGTGTCATTTTATAGCACAATCAAACATCTGCTTTACTTCAGTTGTTATAAAAATACTGTCCAAATCAAACATGGCATTACAAAACCATGATGTAAAGCTGAAAAAAGTCAATTTTACATAATAAGACACCGGCCCTCCTCATTTGCATAATTAGGCAGAAATGCATAAGGTAAACTAAAAATCTAAATGTATTTCTACTTTTGATTTTAATTGCGTCAGCTTCGGTCCTCCAAATGTTTACAGACAGATGAGGAAGCCCTCCTTCACAAACCAGCCTAAACATCGAGGAACACTCCACTCTGACTTTCAGTCGTTCTCCCTCATATTTCATTTGACTAGAGGTTAAGAAGCGGCGGATTAGTGAGCCTGTAATCCATGCAGGTGGCGGCGTGGCCTCGAGCCGCTCCAGCCCGTCACTTCAGCATGCGGGCCGGCTGCTGTTGAAGAACTGGAGCACAAAACTGCTCCGGGGGGGATTTTTCAGCCAAACAAATAGACAAAATAAAAGAGCTGCCATAAGATAAGCAATTTTTGTTTATTTTTTTTTGGGTGAAAGAGGTGCTATAAGCTTTGCGATGGAGCGTGGAGAGAGGGACTCGGCGGGAACGAAGCGGCGGTGGAGAAAAGTCACACTAGGTGCAAGTGTTGTGGCGCTCCGGCTCTTAATTATCGTGTCCCTTGGTGTGCCGTCTCTCTTCCTGGCTCACCCCCACTTTCTTCATCTCTTTTTCAATTTTCTAATTGCATGGTTTTAATTAAAGCCACACAGCGATGGCGGCGAGTCTATTAAAAAGCAAAGAAACGGCCACAGATAGTCAAAGGTTGCATTACGAGGGGGTGGGTTTTCGGTCGGGGAATTTGGTCCCACAAAACGCTTAAAAGAAAAACAACAACAGCATTTTCCTGTGTAAATAAGTGATATGAATTTTTTCACGTTGAGACGGGCTTCGTATGATAATGAGGGATCCATGTTCATGTGTTTGTGTAGGAGTCATCTGTCTGAGAAAAGTTCGATAGAGTGCTGTATTGTATTTATAATGTGTTCGCTCTTTATCAGTTCGTTTCCTCTCCGTTTCATTGCAGAGAGGCAGCATTTGATTATGTTTTATTTGTGTTTAATTTCTTTCCACATAAATTCATATATATATATATATATATATATTTTTTATTTTTTTTTTCTCTATCCAACTGCTCTGTTACAGACAGACTGTAGTCTCTCTCCCTCTGCCAATGTTCTGCTCAGCTTTTTTTATGGTACCAGTTTCACTTCATTGAGCCTTTTAATTAAAGTATACCAGCAATTTCACTATTTTATGCAATTTCTCTCACCAGCTGTTATACAGCTGATTTAGGCCTGACAAAAAAAAAAAAATGAACAACAAAAACTGTTTGTTAGATTTTCTTCGAATTGGAAAGATTAGAAGTACATCTATTTCTCTGGACTGCCTTTTGTAATAAGTCTGTTAACTGAGAGTGAAAGACTTTCTCCCTGACTTTAGGTTCTTTCTACAAGCTTTAAATTCAATGTATTTTATTTATTTATTTATTTACAAATTTGTGGGTGTTTAGCAACATGAACAACTTATTATGGATGGCCAGTTTGTCACAGAGCTAACATACCAAGCCACATAATCATTTACACACAATTAAATGAAGTTACTGTAGACATGTTGCGGTGCGACATCATACGTCCAAGATCCCGTCCCCTAGGTCCTTCCTGGAGGACAAAAAGCTGCTCACCCAAGATGACTAGCATTGGTTTTAGATGTCAAGTTGTCAACATAACGTGCAAAATTTTACATTTATGCATGATTCTTAAAAGAAAAAAAGATGCAGTCGCTAATTGTCAACGCTGCAACAACTAGATTACAAGGTCAGGAAAACGATTTAGCTAAAAACAGATAGCAAGGAAGAGGGAGGTAGGTCAGTTATGCTAGCTTGACTTTGACAAACAAACAGGTAGATGTGCTGTGGAATTTGGTGGGTTTTGGTTCAGTTAAGAACAACAAAAAAGGCGACCCACACTCCAACTCTGACAGATCATTAGAGTAGGGGTTTAAATGAGCTAATCTACCACAGTGATAAATTATTAATAATTACAAAATAAGCATCAGTCCTGAAAACATAAAACTGTAAGGGACTGAATGTTCTGTCTTACTAAAAGTTAAACTTAAAGTTAAAATGTTGTGAGACAAAAGTGCAAAACAATGGCAGGACCAAAATCTCCATAAATTTTCAATTCCAGGGTTTCCAAGTTGAACATGAATTCTGAAGTACAGTGAACCCTCGCTATAACGCCTTTCACCTTTCACGGCTGCTTCGCGGATTTTTTCTGCAGTTTTTTTCACAGTGCATTGTGTTCTGCGTCCTGATTGGCTAAACAGTCTCCGCGCTTCTTCTCTACTTGTTCGCCAATAACGTTACAGTATTTAAATATACGAAATACAGCTTGGCAAATTTTGGTAAAATGTTTTTGCCCAGAAGAAAAAAAGAGCGACAACAACTACCGATAACTATGTTCTTCTTTCGAAAAAACACACCTGCACCACAGGCTTCAGAAGAAAAAGACACTAGAGAGCGGAGTCAGGCCGCAGAGTCACAGTCAGAGGCACAGTGAAATACGCGAGTCACAATTTGTCCTACTGTACTTCGTATTGATGATTAAAATGATTATTTTACTGTAGTTATTTGTAAGAAAGTGTTATATTTGTTAAAAAACATGCCTGGGCCTGAAAACAGGTTTTGTTCTTTGGTTTCAATGTAGAGTATTTAATTATGCTGTATAATAATTTCTCCTATCACGGGTTCTTTTCAGAACACAAACCCCGCGAAAAACGAGGGTTCACTGTACTGAAACGGCCTCCCTTTAGAAGCCTGTAAACTTTAAAACACAAAAGCTGAGTAAAAGGGCAAAAGTGAATATATTTATGAGCTGGGCTTTGGTGGTGGGCTTTTACAAAGAAATAATTTGAATTCTAAATGTAGAGTTGAACCAATATACAGTATTTATAGACAATGCATAACAAGGCTGACAAACTTTAAATGAGATGAAAACTTCCTGATTTAGGTCAGTTGGATCACCACAGTCACTTCTACTTGCTAATATCCCTAATAATGAAAGATTTTGTTTTCTTCAAATTCAATACTTAAAATAATTCTTTTTAATTTTGTGTACCGCTGTGTTAAAACAGGTTGCTTTGACCCATCCCCCCCTGATAGAACCTAAACCAGTGTTGGAAAAGCTCATTATTCCACATTATAATTTTGTGTCTTTCTTATCTACTAATCAACTGCAATTTCTTCATTATATTATTCAATTATCACTCATTCTTTCCTGTAATCCTATATTTCCATATGTAACAAGGCATTTTGTAGCGACTGTGGTCGTATGCTAAGGGTACTGACCCATTTTCTCAAATAACCAGCCCATTCATTTATCCAGATGAATCAAGGATATCACACTGACTACCTACTTTTGGATTATTTTCTGTCCTGTGATCATAATTTCAACGGGAATTAGAATTTAAATAGAAAACTGCTGTGAAGGGCCATTAAGGGCGTTTACACACCTGATGGTCTACTAGACTCAGTTCCATTGGGGACCAAAGTTGCACCATTTGTTACATTTTCACTTTGCGTGGTTCTTTCATACTGAACTCTATCAAACTAGTTAAAAAACCTGTTCACCCCTTCAGCTGTGGTGGCGCTGCACCAACGAACTGCTCTAGGAAGCGACAGAAAAACCTCTGAAGAAAACATTTGCTCAACTTCCTTGTTCGCAAAATGTAAACAAAAATGGAGTTGCTTCAGATTTCAGCGACTGTAGGATTTCTCTTTTGTCTTTGGTAAAATATCGCAAGCCATTTCTCCCTCTAGTGTTAGACTTTCATGTTTATTTTGGTTGTATTTGCTTAGAGTGCCCTCTGCTGTAGTCCACTTCATGTTTTTGGGATGGTGTCCAGTCCGCTTGCGTCCAGATATGCATTTGAACCGCAACAGAGACCTAGAGTTTTAGGCGGACTAGAGTTTGCTTTTTTTGGTTTATTTAGCTTGCACATTCATGCTTCCCCAAATGAACCAAACTTTTGAGTTTGGTTTAAGTGGACTAAGCAGGGCTGGTGAGAATGCGCCATAATATTCAAGACAAAAGTCCAGAAAAGCTGCATATTCCATGTGATATTCTTAATTGTTATAACTGAAAGACCACTTTGATGAAAGAACAGCTTTTTCCTAGTGTCCTGTTGGTCTGGATTTTAGTTTGTTTTTCCCCCCCCCAGTGGTTGCTGAAAAAAGCTAATATTTAGTCTTTGTATTGTTGGACAGTCTTTTAGATGTGTAGGAAGAGGAGATCTAGCTAATGAAGGCAGGAATAGTTCAGCCGGTAGCATCTAATCAGAGACACGTGGGAAAGTAGTGCACAGACAAACAGAGAACTGAGTGAGAGCAAACCCTACAATATGCTGACAGAATATATCTTTGCTTAAAATAGATTAAAGGGAACATTGTTTTTTTTTCTGTCCTCCCCCTACATTAACTTGGTGCCAAACGCAGCAAGAATAAACAGTCATAGATACTACAACGGTAGACATAAGAAGATATAGATTTTAATATCTTTATAAACATTTTTGTGCTGTTTTCAATGATAACTTACTGAACAGTTTATCCATGGTAAAGAAAAAAAATAAGATGAATAGCCATACAGCAAGAACGAGAAAGAAAGGGATGAGGAACGATTCAAAACGACGGCTCTAAAAATAGAAACATGAAAAATAAAGGAGTCAACAGAACAACTCAAATGCTCCCCTTGATGGGAGGAGCCAGAAAACCCTGTTATCATCGTCGATGTCACTGACACTGTTTTTCTCATAGTAATACAGTAAAATGATTATTATCAGCACTGTGAGATGTCCTCTCGCCTCCGTCGTTACTGATACAGTTCACGCCGTCGATACAAACACTTTGATTTGAACTTGGGACATATTTCGAGGGAGGCACGAAAGCTCCAGAGGTACAGCGAGTCGTCCCGTAACAGTTCTGCACTTCCCTCTTTGAAGACCGACCGTCTCGTAATGAAATCCTCGTCTCCACGGAGAACCGCAACGGTGCGTGAAGAGGCACAACTCTGCTTGAGCCGAGTTGCAAAGTAGCTCCTTTTAAATGGTTCCCTTTAACTGTTCATTGAGTTATTTAAGGTATGCCCGTGTTTGTTTTTTTGAAGGAGTCCTGTTTTGTGTGTACCTTCTGAGGTTGAGCGATCAAGGGGAAAAAAAAAAAAAAAGCAAAATGGCTCCTCTCATTCTTTACGAAGAAACCCAGAAGCTTCACCTCTGACCTCTAAGGCTCCTCTTGGCCCTGCAACAGGAGGCGCAGCGATAGGTCCGTTTTGTGCCGTAGGAAAAAAAACAAAACAATCAAATGAACAACATCTTATACAAGATATAGACAGACTCCTCGATATTCACAGCTTGATCCCCCCAAGAGACGCACGTTTCCAAGCAGATGAAAATAGCAAATGGCAATCCTTGTCATCATGAAGCAATTAGCAGCTTAATCTTCAGTTGCACAGAACAGAAGAGATGTTAATGAAGATGGAATAGAGAATAGTGTGCAGAAATACTGTGCAGGCAGAAGGTAGATTAGCACACGAAAAAAATAACAAAATGTCTAAGAAATATATTTCTATCATCCGCTACAGCTTAGTAGCTCCGTGTGAGTTTGATGGCTGTTCTCTTTATGGCCAATGCAATCTAAAGGCAATGGGGTTTTTATTCAAAACCTTTCAATTTGATATTCTTTGAGAAACTGCTGGTATTCCAACGCTTTAAAACAAGGAGTTGCACTTTACAAAATTTAGAACAGAAAGACATTAAACGCAAAAAAGTCTCAAACGGAATAATTTGTTGATTCTTTGCCTTCAACGTTACCATCTTCGACACAGCTAAGCTAAAAGCTAAAGCTAAGTGGACTATTTGAAGACATTCAGAACCACTTAGCTAGCAAGTGTTAGCTTGAGTTATCGTATGTCTCTTGCCCATACTTTCTTTTTATTGAATTTTGGTTATCCAAGCTCTGGTCGAGTAAAAAAAAATAAATAAATAAAACGGCAAGATGTACGGTGAAGAAATCATACTGGCATTGGCAGTGCAAGCTTAGTTTGCATTGACTTCCGATCATTTTCAGTCAGACTTTTTGTGCTCTGAATCTTTCCCTCACAGATGATTGATGCTTTTTTGATATTGTCTTCAGTTTGAACAATAAAGCTCCCTACAACATTTACACATATAATCACATTCACACACATACATAAGAGACACAGGCCTTGTAGTGCAGGAGCAAGAGAGAGGTCTTGAGGGCTGTGCTTTGCCTTTTTTTTTTTGTCTGTTAGATTTGTTAAACCCTCTGAAGGTCAGCGGAGAATGTGGTCGATATTTGTCACTATCAAGGCCACAAAGAGTGCTTGGATATGTAGTGAAGCCTTGGATGAGAGGGCCTTATTGTTGGCTTGTTGAACCCCACTGGGGGGGCGAACAGTGGTCCGAGGACACTTGTGCTTTCTCTGTGTGACTGTGCCATCCGGGGATGTGTGGTCATGTTTTCGTCCCTCTGTGAAATCATGGGAGGAATCCTCCTTCTCTGACATGACCTCCTTTGAGTGGTGAACCTCGTTGTCACCCTTCTTCTTGCTCCCTCGATTACGAGGCTTTGTACAGTTTTTAGGCAGCCCGGGTCTCGAGGGATCCACGATGTGGGTCTGACCTCCGGAGCCGACTGCGACTCCACGGTTCATGGACGGATTGACCGTGCCAGATAGATTGTTAGTCTGCGATCTGGACTCAGAAACCGTCGAAGAACAGCTGGAGAAGTCCTCCTCGTGCAGCTCTTTGAGGTCTTTCCCAACCATGTTGACCGGGGCCTGGCAGCCGACCGAAGAAGTCGAACCTCTAAACATTTTCAACCATTCCCAGAGCGAAAGGGCTTTGCAGTCGCATGACCAGGGGTTGTCGTTGAGGCGCAGGTATTCCAAGGCAGGAAGCATGTCCAGGCACTGTCCAGACAACTCCACCAGGGTGTTGTTGAACAAGAAGAGGGTGGTGAGGCGTTTCAGGTCGTGAAAGGCCAAACGGTCGACCCACTCGATCTGATTTTTGTGCAGAAGCAAACGGTCCAAGGCTCGAAGTCCTCTGAAGGTGTTCTGGTTGAGGCTCCACAGACGGTTTCCGTGGAGGAACAGGTGGCTGAGGTTGTGGAGATCCGTGAATGTGTCATCCTGCAGATACTTCAGGTGATTATCCTGAGAAGACACATAGTGGATGGATTGTAATTGTAATGTCTTACTGTTGATATTAAAACCTAAACTTATGTCCACATGGCACAAGGTTGCAACAAGTACTCAATACAGTGATGGTATAGTTACTTTGAAAAAGTAACTATAATTGGATTAAGTAAATATCTGGTTTCAATGGTAGCTGATAATTACATGAATGGCCACTGTTAACACAAAATTATAGTAAATACAAAATTGGCATAGTTTGTAATCACCCAGAGTTTGGTATCTTAAGTCTGTGATGTACGGTTTCGTACATTTGGAGTTGGATTTAGATCATTCAAAATCTAGAATCAGCATGACTTGACAGAGGGTGTGCTTTCATTTTTACCACGAGCGTTCATGAACAAGTTTTAAATGACTACCTAGACATGGCAATCACTTTCCATGTTCTCAGCACTCTTCTGTCAGACTCTCATGGTGACATTAGTCAGTAGAGACAAAGCTCACCTTGATTAATATATATTAGCTCTTCCAGACTCTCACAGGAACAGCATTTGGACAACTAATGTCGATGACTATGTTGGGTAGTTGAGCTTTTGTTTCCTGATCTTTGGAGCATCTTTACTTCTCATTTATCTTTAAAGAGAAAACAGCCGGAGTCTTCTGTCAACAGTGTCCTGGCCTCACCCCACTGTCAGTGACGGCTCATTTATAAAACATTTATAGAAACATTGCAACCCCACTTCTCAAAACTACAGGATATCCTTGAAATCTGATTGGCTCCCTACACCAGAGCTTGTTCATATATCTTATATAGATCAGTGTTTTGTCATCTACTTCATGTCAGTTGATGTATATGACTTTTTATTAATAACAAAAAGCAACCTCAGACTACTGCACAAACAAACTCTTCATAAAGGTGAAAAGTGGGTAATTAAGTAGTTGTTTGCAATTTGTAGCCTAACCATTTGATAATTTTGACTTAACGTTGATAAATAAGTTGAACAGAGTTAGCACAACAATGATGAATATAGTTGTTTACGCAATGCTAGGCTAATCGTATGACAAGAAAAATGGAAGCCACTGTCGCAAACAGCTGCAGGTGTTTCGACTTTGAGTAAGTTGAAATTGATAAGTTGACTAGCGTTAGCATGACAATGCTAAAAATAGTTGTTTAAGCAACACTAAGCTAATCAGGCTAATCAATTAGCTTGTGCTCTAAGCCACTGTCGCAAACAGCTGCAGGTATTTCGGCTTTGAGTAAGTTGAATGGCGTTAGCATGACAATGCTAAAAATAGTTGTTTAAGCAACACTAAGCTAATCAGGCTAATCAATTAGCTTGTGCTCTCAGCCACTGTAACAAACAGCTACAGGTGTTTTGACTTTAAATTGATAAGTTGACTAGCGTTAGCATGACAATGCTAAAAATGGTTGTTTAAGCTATGCTAAGCTAAATGTGACTAGAAAATGTAGCCTGTACCCTAAGCCACTGTAACAAACATTCTAAACAGATTCATGTGTTTAGTTTTAGATATTTAGATGAAATTGCAATTTCAGTGTGCCACCCTTCTACACGGCCCTGACTCTGAATTGTTGGATGGCGCGTCAACATAAACAAAACTTAAGGTTAGAATTCAAAGTTTTAACAATGTCGGTTCGAAATGTACCTGCAAATAAAGGTACTGTAGATTCCGAAGGCCTTTGAAGATGTTGTTCGGAAGTGAACTGAGACCACAGCGGTACAGGTGAAGAGCGTTGAGCCGATTCAGGCCGTGGAAGGTGTCTTCGGCCAAAGAGCGCAGGTGGCGGTTGTCTCCAAGGTCCAGCTCCTCCAGCAGCGTGAAGCCGTGGAACGTGGACGGCTCTATGTAGGTGATGTTGTTGGAGTAGATCCACAGAGTGACCGTGTTTGGGTTGAAGTGCCCTCGTAGCAGGCGGTGGATTTTGTTGTTTTGCAAGAAAATGCGCTCGCTGTCCGGCGGGATGCCGTCAGGGATCGACAGGAAGTTGTGGGCCTGGCAGGAGACGGTGCTGGGCGCAGTGTAGCATATGCAGTGACGGGGGCAGGACCAGGAAAACTTGAGGCCGCAGAGAACCAGCAGGAACTCCAGCCCACAGCCTGCAGAGAACAGAGACAGACGGAGGTTAAAGGTGCTGTCCCACAAAACAAAAATATGAGTGAATAAGAGCAAACCAAACCCGAACATATTGAACATTGGATTAATTTAGACCAGCAAAGTATCAAGAATTTCTTTTGTTGCTCTTCTGTCATTATTATGTTTAGCAAAACTAAAAAGGAGGAAAGAGGACTTTGCTTTTATTCATGAAGTAAAATTAGCTCAACTCTGTATTTCAAGCAGCATTTAGTTCCCCAAACTCAATCAGATTTTGTCCCAGTGTCTGTTTGGAAGCATGTACACCAGGCCAGTTTGGTCACAGCTTCTGTGTTCAGTTCAACAGGGTAGTTCAAGTTTTGTATGTTTTTTAGAGTTTGCTTTATTTTGCTGTTTCAGTTGGAATAAAATCCATTGTAATGCATCCAATACACTTTCTGTAAAACAAGATATGAGCCATAAAGGCTTTCCTACACAGTACTTCACACTCTAAATCTGTTTAGCTAACTCGGTATGAATGAATAAAATATATGGTTTAATAAAACCAGTGGAATAACTACTCAAGCAATGTCAAAATCATATTCTGAAGCCAAATATGTCTATTATAGTGTACTGTGCTAAATATGGGCCTTATAAACATCAAAGCTGACACAAAAGGTTAAAAGGAAATTGAATACCATTGGTGAATTTTAATATGACATCGCTAAACTGCAGCTTTGAAATACGTTTAACTTGTTTGCACTCTAAAAAATAGTAAAACTGTTAAATAAAAGTGTGATGAAAAGGATAAAAATGGCTGGGGACAAAGAATTGCAAACATTCACTGAAACTTCAAGACCTTGTACTTAATTACATTAACAAAGGAAATGTTCCGTTTATTTTCACTGACAAACCAGACTTTTAATTCTGAACCAGAAATCTCAACCTTCGATGTTTCACTTTTGACGACCTGACAAGAAAGCCACAATGATGGACTTCAAAGTTTCTGCCTGTCGAAAAAGCTCAGGTTAAAAAATTACAAAGAAAAGAGACTACATATGATTTAGTTAGTATTTTGTTTATTACCCAACATAAATCAATATTTGAAACAGGAGATTTCACATATTGTGATTCCTGCACATTTGTTTCATGAGCAAAGTGTATAATTGCTCACAAGACACACATTTACAAGTTACTACACAATATGAAAATAATATGGAAAATAATCCAATTTTCCATATGTACAACATGTGAGGAAACCTTTTACATGCATTTTGTTTTTCACATGAACATTACGCATTTCTACTGCATTAGAGCGCAAAATGAATGCCACAAATTACTGCACAATGATTTCAAATGTGTTCGTATATATATATTACTGCGTAATAAAATTGAGACTTTCAACACGTCAAAGACATGCCTCACATGTTATTACATAATTCAGTTTCAAGACACGTTTTTTACAAGAGAATCATGTCTGATCATGTGTCAAAATGTAATTTCCCGTCACAACACAATATAGAATAAAAAATAAAAATGATCTTGTCTCATTTACAGTTTTATGAAAGTTCACTGAAGAAGAATGGTCTGTCCTGGACATAGAAGCTTCACTGTACATTGAGGATTGTCTCAATTTATAATTTTCCTAGAGTTATCATTTGGGATGAAGGTGGTTTAGCTGAAAGAAGTTACTGTTTACTGTAAGTGCCAAACTAGTGATGCACTGATCCACATTTTTCACTTCCGACACCGATACCTGAGGTTTACATCTTTTTTTTTTGTTTTTTTTTTGTAAACATAGACATAAATGTACTCAATTCTAAACTTATTTGATATCTCAGCTCCCATACAGCACATTTAAATACACCAGCAGCTTCACAAGCTTGGTCCAACATGTTAAAACAACGTTAATTTGTTCAGTCAGTGCAATTAGGAGTAAAACAGCCAATGTGAAATAAACAAGAAACTGACAAAAGCAACAGGTTGACTAACTTGGTAAAACATGTCAAAATTAAACTGCAACACTCTTTCAAATTGTTCAGAAAGTGCAATTAGGAATTCTAAAAATAAATAAAGTATGATGTTGATCAGAGTTAGACTGAATAGATCTGCCCTTACGGATCTGGCACATTGTCACCGATACCCAAACTAGATTTTTTTTCAGTATGACGACCAATACAGATATTAATATCACATTGGTGCATCTCTACAAAATGCTACATCAGAGCACAATGTAGTATATAGAGTGAAACAAAAGACTTTATTGACAAAAAAGTCAAGAGACTTAGGAATTCTCTCTTGATTTCACAAAGCAGTATAATGTCTAATATTTCCAGCTCATGGCACAGAGCCTGGTACGCATATGGACCCTCTTGCTCACATTTTACCACATTAATCCCATGAATGCTCTGCTGCCAACAGAACGAACGTACTTAAAAGACAACAAACAATAACACCTGCTCCTCCGAGTCACGAGACGCCTCACTGATTCCGATTGGTCTCATCTGACACATGATGTGGCCCTTCCAGAAATCGGCCCTTCCAATATTCTGCCACCGTTGGGAGACTCTTGATGCCTTGCTTCTGCGTCTGCTGGTACTACTTCCCCCACAAGAGAGGGCTTGTGATCAGTTTGTGTTGCTAAATGGGCTGTGGAATGCTTGTCTTTACTCGCAGTCAGTTGCTCTGGAGGAACTTTCCAATCAACAACACGAGTCCCTCAGATGCACTAGATAGGAGATGGGAATTTCTGCACAGTCTCATCCCAAAATGAGCCCAATTCACAGTCCATTACCAAGGTTCCATCTGAAACCCCTTCCCCCGGCTTGCCTGCTACTCAATTTATTATTCAAAGCAACGTGGAGCCTGGATACGCTGTCCTTCAATCGATATCCCTCTGTTGCCTTTTAACCCTCCCTGTAATCCCAGGTCTTCTATGCTGGAAATTCAGTCGCAGGCATTTTCCCGGGAGACAAGCCTATTTATCTGAATGTATTTTCTCGCCAAACTGTGGCTAAGCTGTGACATTCAGCGTCTGACTCTGCTGACCTTTAGAGGTAATTCTCCCGTTTTCTAGTCGCGCTTGCTGGCGCGCACGTTGAGCTCGCGTGCCACCTGAACGGGACCGTGCTCTCACAGGCAACAAATCTAATCCTATTTGTTAAGCTCTGCCACTGGGCGACAATGGAGAACGCATGCAACCCTCACTAAACCAAAGAAAAGAGAAAAAAGTGCTCAATAAATGAGGTGATTCTTCATGGCTCACCACTACCAAAAGGGGGGAAGGTTAGTGATAAAGGGGAGGAAAGTGTTGCACCGGTAATCTTGTCCTACCCTGAGAGAACCTTCACCCCCTCCAACGCTTTGATTTTTGCTATCACCAGGACCTGGATGGCTCTGTCTGTTATGAGCCATGTTCAGATTTTTCACACCTTCAAGCCTTAACGAGAGCGCCGTTTCGCTACTTTATCACTCTGCGGGTGTTTTCCTCTTTACTTGCCATTTCCATGAAGACGTATCAAGCACGGTACCTGCTGACTTGAGTAAATTGGTGAAAATGTTGGGGAGTTTTTCTCACCCCCCCTTTTCGTTTCTTCTGGGAAATAAGAGTTTGCTTTATTTATCAGACAAATAAGACAAGACACAGTAAATTTTCCAGCCGCACCGCGAGGAGAAATTTGCATTAAGCTGCGCGCACCTGGTATTTGAGATGTGGCTTCCTAATTGTTCATTTTGGGTCTCCTTGGTTCACAATTTCTTGGGCAACTGACCCTCATGTAAGGAGGATTTTTAGCAATAATGTTAAAAAAAAAAAAAGGCACAAATCAAACCTACGCTGCCTTTTGCTTTTATATTTGTTGTGAGATTAGATGGCTTATTTTAATCATCTGTCATGGCAAGGAGTTTATCCAAGGAAAAAAAAATTATCTCCTCACTCCAGTAATTATTTTTTGAGGCCCTAAACTTTTTCCATTAAACCCTTCCCTCATGCATGTCTTCAATAAGAATTAGGTAGCAGATCTCTAACAGAAGAATTATCTGAGCAGGCGAGAGACAGACAGCGATAAGCCTGATACACTGGGAGAGCGTGGGGGATTGAGAATGTAGATGTTACTGAGATAGGGAGACAATTTAACTCAGTGATCTGCTAATCATGTTTGCACCATAAGAATGCCCCTCCTCTCTGCTTGCTCGCCTCAGCCTGTGAAAAATAAAAAAACACATCGCAACTAATTCCTTTTTCCTCTAAAACTGTGGCTGCGTTTCTATTCTAAACGTGCGCAAATCTTTGTCGCTATTCTGCTAATGTTGGAAAAGCACAATTTTGCAACTGCTGTGTTTCCACTAGATCTGAAAGGAAATGAAAATCATACGTGAATAAACTTGTTCACACGATAAGTCGGTAAAAATAGAGGTCACACGAGACATATTCATAACTCAGTCACGGCGCTCATCATCTATCAACTATCAGAGGAGATGTCTGTGTCTGATTCAGGTGTTGGAGTGACGACGCCCTTGCGAGCGGCTACGTATGCTGCCTTTTGGAGAAACTGTGGTCGCCAATTTTACAGAAGAGCTAAGGATTCAATAGGTTGGAATGACATAACTTTTTATGAACTGTGCTATTCTATGAGAGCTCTGATGGAGCTTGTCAGAAACAAAAACAAACTGTCATCCTCCTACTACTTCCTGTTGTCTTCTTCGTGGTTTTCTCCAGTAGCAACATCCGGCTGTTGATCATGTGACTTGTGCGATGTCTTTCAATACGGCTGAAAAACCACCTCATCCTAGCGCAAAAAACTTTTTTATCAAATAGCATATTCTTTCAAAATTGCCATGTTTCCATTAAGTTAACTTATTTTCTTACTTTCAATTTGCGCAATTTAATGGTAAATGGAAATGTAGGCAGTGTTTTAGAGGAAGTATGTTCATTTGTATTGTGCCCCATTGACACTGAAACCGCTAAAGAAAAATCCAGTGCAAGAAGCTGACTGTGGAGGCCAAAACGTCCCTCTGAACATAAAATCCACACCATGAAAACAAGGTGGTTACAATCCAAAGCTGTGGTAGATGTGGCGAAGACACAACTTACTGCTGCAGGGAAACTGCTCTATTTTGAAAGGAAGAACGGGCAAAAACAAGTTCAGTCTCCGAACGTACAAATCTGGTGGAATCATACACTAAAACAGCCAAAGCCTTGACAGTATATCCCGATAAAACAAATTCAACTTTTTAATTGTAACATCACTGAATGTTAAAACACCAGAAGCAGAGAGAACAGCTATTAATAGCACCGCAACACATCTTCCTCCACTCCCTTTCTCTCTGTGGAGGAATTTTTATATATTTTTTTTACCTTCATCCCAGGTGAGGCTTTAGACAACATGAATGTATAATGTGGAAGCTCTTTCTACGCACTGGCTGAGAGGCAGGGGAGCAGTAAACACCCATTTCCTTGTTTACAGCAACACTCAGAGAACGCGCCTGCTCTCCATTCGCAGCTGGCATCGCCTTCCCTTCCTCTCTGACTTCAGCACCTGACAGCTCACCCCGTGTAATTGCACCACTAAACGCAGATGTAAACACAAACGCAATCGCGCAACAAGACGCCTCGTACATCACCACCACTCGGGTTTCAGTCTGGATGGGGGCCGGAGGGGACGCACTGTGACGCTTCGGGCTGTGATGATAATGACGCAGCTCACGACGGCTTGAAGGCATGAAAGTCTAATTGATGTTTGCTTACACGGCTTTCAACAGCATGACTGGTTTTCCTTAAAAAGAAGAAGAAGAAAAAAAAAAGACGAATCGTGTGGGAAGGCTGTTCTTAAAAATGGATGACAAAGACAAAAAAATCAATGTCTGTCATGGCAGCATTGTCAGCTCACACACAAAAAGAAAGCCATTCAGCTTCAGATTGTATTATATGAATAGCTTTGGACGCAACAAAGCATGTATATGCCAATTGCGCCTATTTGGAAGTTGGCAGAATAAAGATGCAAGCTCAGATACAGAGAGGGAGAGAGATAACGTGTTGTTGGAAATAAAAATAAACCGTGCAGCTATTTGTGCTCTGGCCCCGTATGCCAACACCCTCATCGCAAGTGGTTGAGCTCCGAGTCGTTCCGTGAAGTTTTTGACTTCACCTCCGTTTACCTCTCCAACTGTTCCCGCGGTTACCAAGTTCCCATGATTTTCAGAAAGTAGACGAATAAGTGAATAAAACAGAAAGCCTCCTCCTCTCCCACCCGGACAGACAATGAGACGCGAATGTGTAGAATGTCAATGACGGATAGTTCATACTGGATCTGCCCTCATGAATAACACATCTTCGCTAATAGAGGAGAAATGGCACGCCTGTACAGCTGCGTGACTCTGCCCATCATTAGACTGGACAAACTCAATTTCCTGTGTCTCTCCAAAGACCCTGATAAACACTCTTGTTGTTTCACTGCTGCCACCAGTAGACTCTAAATTGTGTCCTCACTCTGCACCGCTTGCAATAATACCCATGGATGCACTGGCTGATAACAGCAGTAAAGCACACAGGGATGTGTTGTATTGTCGCAGAGGTTTTATGCATCTCTTTAATTAATGGTCTGAATTGATGGAAAGTATCTATATTTCCATTTGGTTGGCTTCAGACACACAGTGTCAGACAGGGGACCTTTGATGGATCAAAAATAAATATCTTGACTCACGTTTTGAGCATCCTGACAGCCACTAAATTATCCTCGTCTTTCGGCCAATTTGAAGCGTTCTACTTTTCTTATTCTAACTTTCCCCTGTGCGCAAATGTGACTTCTAATTAAAACTGGCCTTTCAGTTTTGTCTTTGACTGTTTCCCCACATTTCATGCTTTTTCTTGGGACATCATAAAGTTGTGGCCTGCAAGCTGTTATGATGACAGCAGCTGGTAGCTTGAATTTGCAAGTCTTAAGGGATATATGTTGTACAGTACCTACTAGATTGATTAAAGAATAGTTAGCCTGAATACCTAAAGAAAAGGATCCAAGTGAATAATGGACAAAACAAATGGAAAGATCATTTCTTCAGCAAAAGCGATTGGTGAAAAAGTATCAATTTCAATGAATTTCTGCAAAGGGAAGCAGAAATTCCCTTTGCAGAAAGGGAATTTCTGCAAAGGGAAATAATGTAGAAATGTAGATAATATAGAAAATTATTTTGATGGGAAGAAATTTGATGTGGATGTAAACACAACTTCCTCCTTGGAGTGGCGACAGATTTTAGCGGTGGCAGAATTTCTCTTGTGTCTCTGGTAAGAGACCACGAGCCATTTCTCCCTCCAGCGTTCGACTCGAGTGCTTGTTTGGGTTTTATTTTCCCAGAATGCCCTGTGCCACAGTCCATTTCCTGCTTTTGTAGGGGTTTCTGGTGTGCTTTCCATTCACATATGCATTCAAACCGCGCCAGAATTCGCTTGAACCGAACCAAGGCTGAGGTTTTTGGTGGACCAGTTTGTTTTTTTTGGTCCTCTTCAAAGTTTGATTGCAAACGAACTGAACTTTCCAGATTAACAAAGAGGAGTTGTATTACAGTAGACTTAACAGGGCTGGTGTGAACGCACCCTAGATAAGTAGGGTGCAAAATAGAAATGGCTGTAGTTCAGTTGCAGGTATCGAAGCTTAAAGTTACAGTTTCAAAACAACAGCAACAAAAATTCCTACAATTTCTCTGGTTAAAAGTCATTTTGCTGAGATGCTCCAATGTGAAATTAGGGATATTATACTTTATGGGAAGCAGAAATGTAGCTGTTTGGAAAAAGAACAGACTCATTTGTGACGTGGAAGCCAAATGAAGCAAAATCTTCATTCTTATTAAGATGATTGCATTTTAAAACTACCAGAGGCATCTGTCAGCTGACGGCAGGAAAGAAAATTTCTGATCTGTCTACTTATTATTTCAATTTTGTGATTCCAGAGTAAACACAAGGATTTTTATTTAAATTATTAACTACTATGACACATTTCTAAAGTAAATGCCTGACAGCCTTATCTTTAATGATTGTAAATGACTAATAAAGTAAGAATAGCTTAATGTTTGCAGGATGAATAATGCGGTTTACATCAAATCCTTTTTTCTTTTCTTTTTTTTTATGTGTGTTTATTTACGTGAGCCCCGATTTTACAAGCAGCTAAGCAATGCCAGCAAATCAGCTTCTGACAATTGTAAGTACGGGTCAGTGATTGCACATTTATTTTAATTAGAAAGGGCGGAACAAGAGGGAAAAAAAAAACCAAGCACTTCTTCTTTGAGGATAAAGAAACGGCAATCACGGCCACACATAGAACCAAAATAATAATAATAATATCTTCTCTCAGGCTGATTCTCATTAGCATTTTTAAAGAATTTCTCCGTTGGCTTGTTTAAAAGCTCAGATTCGGCCCGTTATTTTCCGTCGGAGCAGAGAACTCGCAGATGAACGCTGCTGCCAGCAGCTGTGACCAACAACACTTAGCTCGGAATATTTGTTCCAAATTATTATTATTATTATTTTTTTCCCCTTTTGTTTTCACACTTGCCAGAAGAACGTTATAGACATTGTCTCATTTGGCATTCCTCGGTATGACTGCCGGCGATATTGCCTCTGAATATTCTTGCGGTCGATGAAAGGGAAATGGGTGAAATAATGAAGTTTGTGCAGAAATGCAGCAGAATAGAAATCTTTGCGACATAAAGACATTCATTATGTCACTGTGATACGCTTCTGGTGTAAAAAAAAAAAAAAGTGACTTATTTGGCTGTTTATGCCTTATTGGAAAGCACCTGAACTAGTTTCTCCCTTTTATATGTTCTTGGTTGAATGTAAAGAAGATATTTCATAGAAAGTATGTAAAGAAAATCAGTAGAGATGGGACAAAATGGTTCAGGGAATATTTCTGAAAATTATGCTATAAATGGTAAAAATATAATTTAAATAATGATAGGGTCAACATCTACCTTCCTGTTTAAGACTCTAGTTTAAGTTTAAGTGAGTTTCAGGCCGACGATGCTTCTGCAATTGATTTGCATGGGCTTGTTCTGTCCCCTGCTTTGTTTCTGTGATTTGTTCCCTCTGCATCAGCACAACATGTCCTGTGAAACTGAAAGCCGTCAACACTCTGGCAGTGTCACCACTTCCAGGACATTTATTTGAATACGATCGCTCTGTCGCAGTAAATAGTCAAGGCGAAACCAGCGGGAGTTCCGACCGGAACGCCAACTTAACTTTATTATCAACGACATAATCTAAGAAGTGAAATTTTGACAGATTTCAGAATCTGAGACTTGGTGGTAAGGCCAAGTTGACTTGTGCATAAATGTACAAAGTGCAAAGAGAAATGATCTTTACCCGGGGTCCTTCGAAGGATGCAGACCCTGAATTCGGACACGGCAGAGGTGTCTTGGACCCCTGAGTGGTTGCCACGGGAGATTCAAGGATTCCTCAAACGCGCATGAAAGAATCAAAGTAACCCTCCATGTATGCTTTTAATGAGGGAATAACATTATAACATGATATAAAACTACAAAAAATGTATTTTACACAATTCTGCCACTTTAAATTAAAATTATAACAAACTTATTTTATTATTCTATGCATATCCTATTTAAAATAATACTCCCCAACATCCCCTTCTTCATAACTTTTAAATACAGTGTGAGGGCTTCTCTTTGCTGGCTTCCCAAACAGATTGTGAACTCTGAAGTCTGAAAATGTCCCAGCATCCAGCTTATATGCACAATTTGGAGGTATGCACGTTTTCCCATGAACCTGGGAACCTGACCACTGCGAGTGTAGTGCAAACAGACGTCTGTGTGCATTTTCTCTCCCCCTCCTTTTTGGCATGGCATGTTTCAGTAGCTTGGTAAGATTTCGTTTTGCTACAGCCTGTAGCCTGAGACGCTGTACACATGCTGAGGAGCCGAAAGCATTTCAAATAAATGACCTGGAGTGCTGCCAGCCTGGTATGGGCGTGGTTGGGTTGCAGTGGAAACAGCACGGCCATTACTGTTTCAGATTGATTCGATTATTAAACCACGCAGGTGTGTGGGAGCCACACAAGAACAAGCCACCGCTGATGCCACCAGGCTATACAACCCAGGTATGCTACAGCAGCAAAAACAACAAGCCACCATCTCACCACAGAGGCTTTGTGCTCTCACACTATGATGACACCATTCATGTTTTGGTTTTTTAAAAAATGTCTTTGGCAGTTCAAGTCCAGTTTGAAGAAGGTCTTAATGAAGAATTAAATACGAATCTGACCAACAAATGAAGAAATGTCTACAATATGAAGGGTTTTAACTAAAGTGGCTGGAAGACAATGACAAACATTCACATAATGAAGCGCTAGTTTGAGACTAAATGAAGGAGGCTGACGAAAACATGGAGACGTAGCAGACAAAAGCAAATCCAAAGTTTGAAGCAGATGGGCTTTGTTCACACAGCAAGCCTGAATGCTCAATTCCATTTTTTTTTTCTGTTGAAATCCAAATTATTTAGTTTTTGTATAGTTGTTCATATTACTAATCAAATACGAGTCTTCCGTGTGAACGGCTGACGACTCCAAAGCGACGTAGGCATCACAGCTTCAGTGCACCACTAGTGGGCGCCGCTGTCTACGGTTCAACTTTGAAGTTTTTCAGAGCCAATTTTGTGATTTTTTTGTTGTCACAAAGTCATAACACAAGAGAAGCTAATTAAAATAAAGATCATGCTTTATTTTTTATTAGCTTCCCTTGTGTTATGAATTTGTAATGACCTTCTGTAGAGAAGTGTAGTCAGAGCTATGAGTAGTGAAATTGATGATCTTCACTGACACAGACTTCTTTCATAGTATCATGATTACAACTTTAAGTCATTGTTTATGTCCAGGTTTACCACGTCTGGCTTCTTCTGGGGTAGAATTATGATGCACAACTCACATTAATGACGAGAAAGTCAGATTAAATGCGACATGTCTGGTCAGACCTCAGCCGTTTTGAAAACAATCAGACAGTACCACATATGGAAGTGGCACAGTTTGCATTTTCTGGGTGAAAAGATCAGAATTGGGCCGGTCAGGCAGCCATTAAAAAGTCTTATACGGGCAAAAAAGAAAATCAAGTCGCCTTTGCCTGCTATGCGAATGTAGCCGTATTTGTACCTAAAGCTGCATACATCAGAAATGAAGGCATTTCAAAAACAACACAACTACCAAACAGACTGTAGCAGACCCAGAGCACAAACCATGACACAGTTTTCTGTCAATTTGGCTTTGCTTCAAAGGAAGAGGAAAGCCAGGCGGAGGCTTGCGTGGCATGCAAAACCTTTCTTGGCCTGGTAGAGGAGAATTCCCCTGAAAGCTCGATGAGTTAACAATGAAAATATTTCCAATTTAAAGTAAAGCGGGGAAAAAAAGCCGAGGTAGCAGTCTTTTCATCCTTGACAAACCAGTTGCTACAGCTTGTTCACAGGCATTGTTTCTACCACCAAAGTGATGCAAATCCGTACCTTGACTAATCAAACCTCTTCCAAACTATCAGCTGGTATGAGCAAAGCCTTTATTAGAAATATTCCATCATTAATCGTTACTTTCTTTGACTATTTATGGTGTCAAACTTTGTTACTTAAACCAGGGTTTAAGCTCGGCTGCATATGTTTTCATAGGACATTGTCTGCCCCTTTGATCACCAGAAGTCTTTAAATTTAAGATGGAAAACATAAAAGAATAAGCTGGAGGATATGAGGAAACAACGATGGAAGTCTCTCTTTCTCTCTCTGTCTCTCAACACTGCAATAACACACAATCGCGTCAAAAGCAAGCAAGCAAACCGAGATGAAGTTAAACATAAAACGACCTGGCATGATTGTGTGACAGCCACGTTTCATAAGGTGACAGTTCAGAGTCTAAAAATAGTAGCTGAGAAAAAAAAAGAAGAGAGAATCACAGAAGAACAAAAGGAAGCAAACCGAGTGTTGAAGCGGATAAAGCTCATTCGATTTAAAAAGTGGTATTTGGGAATCCGAGCGGCATGGTTGAAGGGTGACGCGCGCACGAGATGAGCCACATATGTTTGATTTCCACATTTTTAATTAACAGACTTCTGTGCTAATTCCACTGGCGTTCGGATGCCCGTCTGCACCTGCTGGATCTTTTACTCCTTCTCACATGCAACCAAATACACAAACTCTGCATACGTAAAGCAGATGCGTACCTGGCTACGTCTGCAAAGTCGCCTCCGGAGGGAGCAGCACTATCAGCCACCGACTTTATCCATTTATCATGACAGGACAAAAGCCAAATGATTCAAATATATTGCACTCCCTGCGGCGATACTGTACTGCAGCGGGAGGACTAAGCTAAAGTAATGGGTCTGCCAAAACTGTGTAAATCATCCAAAGTGTATCCATATGTAGTTTATATGCGGCAGTTCTATTAAAGTCATAGAGGGCATTTATAATGCAATTCCCATTGATGGTGGGGCCAATAGTTATGTTTCACGTTGACGGTTAATGACTCTCGGAGGCGTTTAGAGGCCTTGAGGCTCCGTGTGTACATACTGTTTGCCAACATGGACGGCTATTTGAGCAGTCGCAGTGGAGTTCACCGCTTTTCAGTACAACTGACTGTATCAAATGGGAATCCTGAGATTTGAAAGGCAACTTTGTAACGGTTTCCGTACGAGTTTCGATGAATCAGACTCGTTGGACATCCTGCCCAAACAAACAAAGAAAAAAAAAAGCAATTTGCTTTGACTGACACAAACACCAGTCAGAGAACGTTGCCTGTGGACGTCAGCGCGGCAACGAAAGCTTTAATCTCCACAGAGCTGTGAATATGAGTCAATCAGGTGCCTGGATGTTTGTTTAACAGCAGCTTAATTAGCATTTTTTCACACTACACGTGGTATAGAGGCCCAAAAGGCACAAAAAAGACAGATTAGTTGAAAAAAAACAACAACTGAAGGGCACTGAATGACAGATAAGAATAAAAAAAATCCCTATTTAAGGAAAACTCCCTAATCGTGGTTGACACACTCTTAGTTACAAAAGAAACCCACGTGTGAATGGTTTTCTGTTTTCTTCAAAATTTAACATAGATACACTTTTAGCAAAAATAGTGCAAGTTTAGTAAATTAGACAGAACCAAAGAAAGCATATAATTGTTAACCTGTGAAACAGATTGGAGGCCACTAGCTGACAACTTTTCACCAGCTGTGTGAATTTGTAAAAGTGTAAATCCCGTTGCTTTCTTTTAGACGAATGACGGTAATATGGCTTTTATTTTGAAACTCACAATAGCTTTTTCTTCACGCCACCAGCACACCTGTGCGCCTCAGCTAATCTGAGCTTTCAAGAAACTCGCTAAGCACTGTATGTTTTTGTTTTAGACTTGTGTCGTAATTCTATCCCACGAAACCATTTATTTACTCAAGGTTATAAGAATCTCATACTCGCTCATGGATACGTCCAACATGGCGTCACCCCAGCATATTCACTTGACCAGAGCTCTTGTTGATGAGACGACTGTGAGAAAGTCAGTTGTTTCCAAGGAAATGTGAGAAAATGCCTCCTTGGTGAGGGGTTCTCGCTCTGAACGATAATAAGGTCAGAGCTGTAAGAAAATCCACACATGGTCTAGTTCTATTTGGTAATCATATTGAAAAACGTATTTACTCTAACGTCATACTGTCTTTGAGGAACGTAACCTTTTTAGCTTCTCCTCAAAGCCGTTAAAGATGCTTTTCACAGCCTGTTTCTGTTGGCAAGATAGAAACCAAAGACTGATGCTGGTGGCCCCAAAGCTCAATTTAAACTCTTGAATTAATATCTACAATGCTTTAGAAAAGTATTGGCTTCACTTCATATTTCTTCTTCTTTTGCTTTTATATCACTCTCGACCGCCTCAGACCGTTAATCAAATTTTAATATCACTACAGACAGCATGAGTAAGTACATAGAATACTTTTTAAATAATAAATTATTATTAAGAGACCCGTTGTAAAAAGTAATAACCCTCATTGATAAATTATGAAATAAGCACAGTTCTTAAAGTATTATGTTAAATACCACTTCCACACTCAGACCTGATTATTATTCTTGGGGAAAGAAAAAATTAACCTTAGGCAGTCAAAATTAAAAGTAAATCATTTCATAAAAGGAACATCAGCCAAACATGGTGGTGGTAGTATGATGGTCTGAGCCTGCGTCATGTGCTGGAGGACTTTTAAAGGGGCAGTATTATGTAATATTGATTTTTTTTTAGCTCTACATCATGTTATAATGTTCTCTCAACAAAAACACACCTGGAGTGTTGCCTTGATTCTCTCATACAAGTTTGAGAAATCGTTCATTCTCTCACGGCAACCATTCGGCTGTGCGAAACATCCGGGTTTGTTTTTCGAAAACAAAGCTCCTCCTTTTATATCAACTGAAGGTCACGTAGTTACTTGATTGCGCCACACAGATGCCGCCATGTGGGTGGAAATGTTTCTCAACAGTTTGTGAAAGACCCATTTCCAGCTACCACACATCTTTGTTGGGAGTTGCTTCCATTTATGGGTTCAGCGAGAGTTTATTATTATTTCACAAAGTGCCAGACAAGAAAAAAAAAAAAAAAACGAGGGAAGAAATCCATAAAGCAAAAACAGGAATGGTCCAAGTCTGTCATACGACTAATTGCAAATTATTTCCTAATTGTTTATGGTTGGCTGTTCAATTCCGTTCAGGAAAACCGCTGTGGGTCCAGCTGCTTCTTTGTGCTTTCTGAGTGACATAATGGAGCTTTCACTTCTCATCTCATTTAAAAAACACCTTAAAAGAACATCGATTGGAAAGTCAAAAATGTCAACATTGATTTTATGTAAGGCTACATGGATTTTAAGGTTGTTTCAACAGTGTTATTTTGTGGTTTTTACCACTGTATTTCAACCTGTCAATGGGACTAGATGGAAAATAGCTCATTACATGAGAGTATAGGTCAATACATAAACTTAAACTTAAACCAAGTAATCTTATTCTCCACTTTGCCAAACGTTGAGCGCTGAAGTGACACTCTGGCTGAGATTTTCTTCTCAGTTGTCTCCCTTTTTTTTTCGTATGCTGCTGCTGACTGTGCAGTTGTCAGTCGGGCTGGCTAGTCCAGCGACTGCACCTTGTTCAATCTTATGTGTCTCTGTCACCGACAAAGTGCAGCAAAGCCAATCATTACTTGTCTCCCGGTGTGACAGCTGAGCGGCCGTGACGACGGGCGACAGCGAGCGGACGGAAGGGGCGAAAGGGAAGCGACAAAGAAACGTCTCGGACCAAAACTCACTGCCCTATCTAAGAGAGATTCGGTAGGGTGAAAACAACGTCTGGGGGCCCGGTGCCGTGGTAACGCTGTGAACCAGACAGCCTGGTTACGAACACGCGCCCAATAACAAACCCAACCAAGACACTGAATCACTGCCAGCTGCAGGGCTGATGCTCTTTAGCTGACCCCATGCTTTGATTCTGGGGAGGAAGAGGCCAAGCAAAATGTTGTAACGTCCCCATGGAAAACACAAATTAAGAGAGTGTTTAGAAAAAGCACGGGAGAATAGTCAGAACCTAAAGTAAAAAGCGATCTATTTGCTCCTTTAGGGATTCCAAACAGCAAGGCATGGAAAATAAAAATAAAAATCAAATAAGCTATGACTGCTCACATTCCAATCAGTGTAATAACACGCTGCCGTACCCTACAATTTGTCTCCATCTCTGCATTTTTTATCTCAGTGCCCTTCATTTCACTTACCTGTCAGCTCAAACACCATAATCACTTAGACGGCCTGAGAGCACTTTACCGCTTGACTTAACAAAGCTCATGTGCAAACATGAATAATTTAGCCTTTTATTTATCCCACACGCTTATTTATTCGGTTTTGTTTTGTTTTGTTTTGTTTTAGCCGACGATTTGTGGCAGCGACGCTCAGATCGAACGGCGTCGAATATTCTGTTTGTCTCTGCAGACGGCGACCAATCTCCTCAGTCCTTCGGAGTTCAGACTGAGGCTGTTTTGAAGCCTGCTTTGTTTGGATTTAGCAACTTGAAATTGATTAAAATTGCATCGTGTGCATGAACACCGGCGACTAACTCTGTGCTCAAACACATGCAGCTAAGCACCTTTACTCAGAAATAATGCAACGGCGAACCGAGACGTGGCATTTTCACCGACCTGCACCCTCTCCACCCCCCAAACGCTCACGTTTTCTTTTTAAAGCAAGCTGTGTAAGTTGCCTTCCTGCAGCAGCAGCAGCTACCTTCCTGCATACAAACCTCATGCGCCCTAGATTCAAAAGATCAATTATTCATAGCAGGTGAGAGTTTTGGTTGCTTCTATGTACATAAAGACTCACACACAAACTCAGTTTCAGCACTCTCAGCTAATGGCTTCGAGGAGGAGACTGGGGGGAAATATGAAATCAGGCAAGAAGACGGCGCGAGGGTACAGAAACGCAACCCGCCTCATTAAGTTCAAGAGATGATAAGATGGCCGGGATGTGAAAAAGAGGGGGGGGCGGGCTGAAAAACCAGAAAGAACGATGAAATTGGTCTGTGCGGTATATACAGGGATGCATAAGCGGCGTCCTACCCACAGGGCGTGGGACTGAATGGAATGGCTGGTGGAATGAATGACAGCTCTGACTCAAATGCCTCAGCAACAGCAACTTCTGTCATGGAAACTGATTATTCACTGCTTCTAGTTTCAGGGAAACTTACTTTTCCATAAAGGACAGCTGTTAGCTTGCAGAATGGCTATGACAGCTAAACAGAATATTCACTTGGATATATGTGTGTGTGTGTGTGTATATATATATATATATATATATATATATCACATTCATGCAACACACTCTGTTCATTTCTGTCTTTACTTTTAATAATTTAATAATAATTGTTGCTTTGAATTGTTGATCAGAATGTAAGGTAACTCTGAGACTCTTCAAAGGCGCCTGTAATTAAATTTTAGCATTATTCCTCTCATTGCTCGTACTTCTTTCTGTAACGTTGGCAGCAAACACAGCTCTAAAGCATCATAGATCCACCCCCGTGTTGAGGAGGTGTTCTCCTCAGGAAAATCCCACATAGTTTTCTCCAAACGTTCCTCCCCCTCGCTGGAATGCCTTGTAAAATATTGTCAGTCAAAACAATTTGCTAAAAAAGGCGCTGTTGTTTACATATTCATTTGCCTTCTGGATTGCGAAGGTTTCTCTCTGATGATTCTGCCATGGAGGTCATATCTGTGCCGTACAATAAAACACTACCCAGCAACAAATCCTCCTAAAGGTTTTTTTTTTTTTGCGATCAGAAAAAGATCTAGCATGATTCTTTCAGGCCTCCGCTTTGTCTCCCTGACACAAGTTCAGCTTTTGAGTTACATAATAAACTACAGAAATATGACATTAGACATTTTCAGTCTGAAAGCAGGATTTCATGTCTTTTGTTCTCGAAACTTTTAATACTTTTGCTTACATTTTCATTTTGAAAGCAGGGCTTCATGTCTTTCTTCTCAAAACTTGCAATGCTTGTATTCAAAACGTCTCCTCGCGCTCACAACCTGTCTCTGCTCAGAGCAAATCTCCGCTTGCAGAACTCTCTGCTCGCTTACGAAACCAAAAAAAATTGATCTACAGATCCAAATGTGTTATAACATAGTCACAACATATTTATCTAATATATATATATATATATATTTAGACCCATCCATCCATCCATCCATCCATCCATCCATCCATCCATCCATTCATCCCATTGAATGAATTTTCTACCCACTCAGCGAGAACCAAACATGTAGAAGCAGCATTCAGCTTCTATGCACCACAAATTTGGAACAAACTTCCAGAAAACTGCAAAACAGCTGAAACACTGACTTCCTTTAATCTCGACTAAAACCCACCTGTTTAGTATTGTATTCGAAACGTAATCAATTATGAATTTGATGGCACTTGACTTAATGTCATGTTTTGATTGTTGATTCTATGTTGCATGACTTTGGGTTTGTTATGACGTAAAGCACTTTGAAATGCGCTATACAAATAAAATTGGATTGGTTGAACTGGCATCTATTTTTATTTTGGCCGGTTGGACAAATTTAACCAGAATAGCGTGAAACCTTTTTTGGTCCGCATCAAAGTTCGATTGCGCGTTCATACTTCCCAAGACGAGTCTAACATTTTAGCTGAACGAATGGGAGTTAGTTCGACTAGGGCTAGAGTGAACAAGTGCTAAATCAAAATCTTTGGAGGTTAGTTTATAGTTAGTAGCAGTCACTGAAATTTTGTCAGAAATGTTACCTTGAAAGCAACAATAACTCATTGTATCTTCCCACACCTAGTCAGATGTTGAACTGAAAAACATTTGACTGGAAACACCTTTGGAGATTTAGGTTCAGAACGTGTGTTCATATATGCTTCCTTCAAACACGGCTGAGGACTGAGGACCTAAAACGGCACAGAATACAAAAGAGCGCGAGGAACGGAGCATAAGGGATGAGGCAGGAAGTGGGAAGACCTTGATCTTCAGAGAGTAATCCCTTTTCATTAAGAGTGGTTTTCAGACACTCAGAGCTTCACCATTGATCCTTGTGCAACGCCAATTCATTAATTTGCAGCGGCTTATCACCTTGAAGGCCTTCAGGACTTCCACCCAGACACACACAAGCACAGCATTTAATGTAATGCAACCATGTCTCACAAGAGTCAGCAATTCCCCCAGTGAAATTAATTCTTATCAATTTAAGCTGAGATCTTTCTCATCTGTTTCACTTTTCATTCCAGCTGTTTTTTTTTTCATCAGTCTGTTTTTAGTTTCATTCATCAAAAAATCCATCTGCAAAAAATAACTTATAATCATCACATGGCCCCATGTCAGTGTTGACCTTCAATGTTGTATTCCTTCTAGTACATCTACACATTAGGAAACTGACACCTTTTATTCTACATAGTGATATTTAATGGATCTTGATTAAATTACGTTAAGTTGAATGACGCTAACTGCAGCACCTTAAAAAAAGAGGATTCACACCCCTTGAACTTTACACTACAACACAAGCAAGTCAAGTAGAATAATATCATGAAAACTGGATTATAGTCCTGGACTTTGAGTCACTCTAAACTGAACAATGTAGGACAACAAGCTAAATTCTGTTCTGATCCCACCAGAGAACCTTCTTCCATGTTTGCTGTGTTCTACTTGGCCTGTGGCAAACATTAAACGGAACAATGTTGGCTTTCTTTCAACACGTGGGTTCTTCTTGCACACTCTTCCATAAAGCTCATATTTAAGTATCCAGAACTACCATGGGCCTCTTGACTACTTCTCTCTCAAATCCTCTCTTTGCCTTGCTTGTCAGATTAGGTAAGTCTAGTTAGGTTTGCAGTTGTTCCAAACTTTTTCTATTGTCAGATGATAGATTTAACCGTCCTCAGAGGCTTAGAGACTTGGATTGTGTTTTCTAGCATAGCCTAGCTTACCTTAAACGTCTTCACAGACTCAACCCTGACCTGTCTGGTGTGGCCCTTGATTTTGATTAAGGGCCACACCAGATTATGCCATAATCTATTATGATTATGCCATCTATTCACTAATATTCCTTAACTAACCTATACTGAGTTTCAATTACACACAGATTTCATTCTAAAAGCAATTCATTTGCCATATTTTAAGTTGCCAGAGTAAAGGATGAAGAACCCAAATGTTTGGAACATCTTTAATTATTTTTTCTATATTTCATCTTCATCGGGGTCTTAAGGGTGTTTGCACACCTAATAATCTGGTAGACTATTAGGTCTGTGTGGTTCGCTTTCACTCTGCACTGTATCAAATGAACAAAACTCTTTGAAAAGCCTGTTCAACCAACGGGTTGTGGTGGCGCTGCATCAAAAACCACTGAAGAAGACATGAGCGCAACTTCCTCCTTTGCAAACGTAAACAAAAATGAAGTGGCAGATTTTAGCAGTTGTAGTATTTCTGTTTTGTCGTTGGTAAGAGACTATGAGTCATTTCTCCCGCTAACGCCAGACTTTGTTTTAGTTGTATTTACCCAGAATGCCCTGCACTATAAACCACTTCCTGTTTTTGGAGCAGTGTCTGGTCCGGTTGGCATTCACATATGCATTTCATCTGCATATGTTCAAATGCATAGAGTTCATTTCAACTGAACAAAGAGTTACGTTTTTGGGCAGACCACAGGTCTCCTTTTTGGTCCACATCAGAGTTTGATGTGGACATTCACATCTCCCCAAACTTTCTAGCCAATCAAAGTAGAGTTTGATTGAAGCGGACCAAACAGGGTTGCTGTGAATGCATCCTCAACACATTCAAGTGTCTGGTTGTAATAATTCAAAATGTGGTCTGAATATTTTTATTTTTCAAGAAAATTGTATTTCCTTTCTCTTTTCTCCACACCATGTCCACCATCTTGAATTTGTTCCTCTATTGTTTCTTAGTAAAACATTACCCTTTGATATATCAACAAACGTCCAACTGTAATTAAATACACCTGTTTCTGGCTATACAGAAAAGCTGAAAGTTGGTCAAAACCTCTTACTCCCATTTCCCAAAACGTGAAAAACGAACATTTTGGCATCTTTAACAACATGTTCAGTTGTTCCATTGTGCCAAAAGAGCCTCTCCACTTGCCACAACTTGGCCATTTGGAGTTTTCTGGGGGGGGGGGGTTCACTTCCCCCATACCCCTGTCTCCATTGTAAACATAAACCCTCCAGAGGAGAAACCGCACAGCTTTGCGAGTGCTTTCCCCTCCCTCACAGCTGCTTGTCTGCTTGCAGCCGCTGCTCACGAGTGAGTGCTCCCAATCCTCTCTCTCCTCATAAAGCCAAGTGCCTCGCTGTAGACGTTTCACAGATAAGTGGTTTATTTCTTCCCCCCCCCCATCCACGGCAATGGGCCTCAGACAAATTTTTTGTCACATGTCATGACTTGGTCTCTTGAACTCTGTTCGTATGTGACTGAAAAAACCCCCCAAAAAACTGGGAGGCCCTGCATTTCCTCCTCAATACTGCTGCTAGTCAGAAAACCCACGATGATATTCAGATGAGCGGCAGCGAAAAGAAGAAGATATCAGCCCTCATCTCAGTTTATACTGTCAGATGATGAAACATGATTCCCCTCCAGCCACCACTCCCCTGACCCCCACCACCACGTCCCCTCCATCTCTCCTTGAAGATGGATAACGAAAAGTAAAGTCAAGGACAGAGAGAACCAGTGAGGGTTTTGTTTACACAAGCAATAGGGAAAGTGCTATTTCAAAGAGAGCGAGAGAGAGGCAGAGAATAGAGGGGGGGAAAAGATGGCATAAATAGACACAGAGGAAAAAACAGGAATGGAAAACAATGGGTGTTGGGCTGCATTAAAGCAAAAATCCACGTTTAATTAGGATCTGGAAGAGCTGCTGGAGTACAAAACCGCCTCTGTGCGGTCTTTGCGTTTCAATCCCGTCAATGGTAGAGGCATGCAGATATAAAGAACAAGAAGATAGACATCTAGTTTACTTAATAGACCTTCAGCTCTCGAATCAAAGCTACTTCCGACAGACAAGCTGTGAAGTCAAAACATCCATCCTTTTCAGAACAAATCAGACCGTCGTCAGGTAATCTCTGGAACGTTACGCAACAGGAAGTCGGAAACTCCTCTACATTTGGGCGAGAAGGTCTAACTGCTGACTCAGTAAAACATGTCTCCATTTCAAATAAATTATTCAGCATAAAACTTAAAGAGTCTTATTTATGAAGGCAAAGTAACAGTTTTTGACTAACACTGTAATATCATCTTACAAAGTTCAGAAGTTTGGGGTAATGCATACATTACTTCATTATAGCTGCTAATTATACTCTTAAAGAAAGCAATATGCATCAGTTATAAG
This sequence comes from Alfaro cultratus, assembly GCA_903066825.1. Classification (NCBI taxonomy): domain Eukaryota; kingdom Metazoa; phylum Chordata; class Actinopteri; order Cyprinodontiformes; family Poeciliidae; genus Alfaro; species Alfaro cultratus. The sequence goes on along the minus strand of CAEFZX010027535.1, from coordinate 15,621 downwards.
GTTGAATATATCTAACATACCAATTCACTTTTCCTACATACAAGATTTAATTTCATAGATCTGGTTAATAAGGAGCAGTATTATATATTTTGTTGGCATATTCTGCCATTTTATAGCACAATCTAGCAACTATGATACATTCAGTTGTTAGAAAAATTTGTCATCTATCACATCTGACTTGAAAGAAATTTTGCTTCGTAATTTAAAGCCTTGAAAATGGGCCTCTGTCTCTTTAAGGCGCTCCTACTCTTTTTGAAGGTCTGCCTGAAGTTTCACTGAGAAGTAGCTGGTTTAATGAGCTCAGGAGACGCAGAAAAAACAAAAAGGCTTGAATGAACAAGGATGCAGATACCGGCAGTTTGCATTAGTTTTTTTTGGACGAGGTTAGAGTTGTCCTCTCGTCAGCTGCATCACAGCAGGTGCAGCAGTGATCAAAGACATGAACAGAAATTTTCTTCTCAGCGCACTCCAGGTTCTGACAAGATTGAGGTGTTGGTAAAAAACCTTAGAAACAACATGTAACGACCTGAGAGGAATCGTGTTGGTGGTGTTTCTACAATAAAGAGTGATGCAGATGCTTTTACGGCACAGCTGCATGAGGGAAACAAAAATGGAATTTATCATCTGATTAATTGGAAGAGATAAAAATCATAGTTGTACAAATTATTCAATGAAAGGTAAAAATATGTCAGATCAAAACATACACCACCTACTGTAGTAGGTAGTGAAATATTCATTTAGTAAATGAGAGCAGATCTTTTATTTTTACTTCCTCCTCCTTTCATGGCCAGAATTAACCACAGGTTTCAGCAGAGGGTATTTCTTCCTAGGTTGTCAACGTGTTGCAAACACAAGCTGCTTTTCCATTGCGCAAATTCAAATTACAAGAATAAATCGGCTTTATGAAAGCACGGCAATTTTGAAAAAAACCCCCCCCAAAAAAAAACCTCAAAAAGTTTTTGCGTTAGGATGAGGTCATTTTTCGGCTGTATCAAAATTAGTGATGCAGCATTTCAGCAAAACTGCAAAGGAAAAACATCGTTTGCATCACATGAGTCGTGATCAAAAACCGAATGTGTCTACTGGTGGAAAAGACGAAGACGACGGCAGGAAGTGGTAGGAGGCATGTTTTTTACTAACTCATCATGCGAACAAACTTATTCACGTGTGATATGTAATTGTGCTTCTTACTTAACATATTTTCTTTTTTTCGAAATACCTTCAAAACTTTACAAAACGCATTTGTAATGGAAACACGGCTACAGTCTGGTCTTGGATAAAGATGCATATATTTGAAAGGATGTTCCTGGAGTGCTTTCTTAGGCGTGCATAATGCATGCTTAGCGATATTTGCTTGGCGGAGCTATCTTAAGAACAGCTCTGTCTTTGCGACTTGTCTGAGAGAAAGTGCACACTCAGGTTTGAACACATCTGTAGTTGCTGTCAACATTATCACCGCCTTTTGAGATGCTGTGGCCTTTATATAGAGCAGCCTGACAGGAAAATGAAATAGAGAGGAGGGGGATTGTAACCTTGACAGCTGCATTAAGGACTAACATCCTCCGTATGTGGGGCGTCCAATGGCTTCAGCACTTTCGTTGTGATGTAGCACTACGCTGTTACGTAATCATCATGGATAACAAATTAGTCCTCAGTCGAAGTTATTTGCAAGACAATGAAAAAGCAAAATAAATTTAAAAAAAACATCGATTCGAACTCTCTTGAAGTAAAAATTGAATAAGTTGAAGATTATTCTTTTGGTTTCGTGTGCGGTGCAGGGCTCCTTCACAGCAGACTGATCAAGCCTCATGAAGCGCCCTGCCTTGCATATCTCCGCATTGGGGCTATTATCTTCACACCTCTCTGCTCTCACCACCACAGATTTCACCTCCTCACCATGTCACTCCTCTCTCACCCACCTATTCTCCTCTGTACCCGCAGGCAGCGTTGCTGGTGGGGCTGATTGGGAGGTTAAGCTGGGCCCCAGTCAACCATGGGAAGCAATCATGGCGAAAGCACAAACTCAAATAGTCCAAGTGTGCCAAAGGGATTTTTTCCCCGTCTTTTTTCCCCCCCCGTTGAGCTCACTTTGTTGACATACTAACAAAACTTTGTGTGTGCAGCACTTTAAAACGAGTTCTATTGGTCTTGATGAAAACCAAACAGCAGATTGAATCATTAAAGAGAAGAGAAACATTTCTTTCAGCACTCATCAAATTAAACTTGAACCATTTGAATAAAATACAACAATGAGATGAAACAAAGAAGTGATAAACCACTGGTGTGTTTCAGAATAGCTTATTAAAGTTCTGACTGTGTGTAAATCAATCAGAAAGTGAAAGTATATCATGTGACCAAGAAATCCAGATTTTTAGAGAATTGGTAAGAGGACCAAACATTGAAATCATAATTTTTTGCAAATTTAAAGCATGTTGGTATGAATAGTAATGTTTGAGGTTAGAAATCAATTAATACAATAAGGAGGACATTTGGGGAAATATCAGATAATGGGACACAAGTTATGAAAGGAAGAATCCAGCAAAGAAACTGAAAAACCAAGAGCCTAAACACTGAGGCACAGTTGAAGTTCGATAACAGAGCCAGATGAACCGGTTCCCTTGTCATATTCCATAAAAACTGCTCCTATAAATGTGTAATTTGACATTTCCTTTAAGGGAAACACGGCAGTTTTGAGAAAACAAGTTTTCTTTGGCAAAACGTTTTGGTGCTACGATGAGGTGATTATTTTTGGCCATATTGAAATTTGCATGTATCACAAAACTGCACTGGACGAAAGGAACGAACCTATTTTTACCACATCTTCCTAACAGTAATGAGTACAGAGAAATTAACTAACAGGACAAGAAGTATAGAAATCAACAAGAAAATGATGAATGAAGGCAAAATGACAAATGAAAGCCAGAGACACCAAGCATGTGGTTTGTTTGAACAAATGTGTTTTGTTTTTTGGGTTTTTTGGGTCACAAAATTACAATAAAATAAAAAATTAAACACACACCAATGTTAACAACATCCTGGAGCAATGAATGTCTTCGAACTTTCCTAGTTTGTTTCCTTGGTTACAGAGTTTGTAATCAATAATTTTTTTTACATTCAGAAAATGTGCATTTTCTTTTAAGTAGTAGTAGTATTAAAGGGAAATATACACCTAAAATCTTTCAACAAACTCAACGGTTTTAACATTGCTATACGATTAAAGACGTAGGTTGAACAAAGTAGAACTAGAACATAAAGACTCTCAAGTTAATAAAACTTACCAGGGCCACAGCGCAACATAATGCAGGGTTTAAAAGCAGATTGCACCTTATTTGCAGTTATCCGAGCCGAGTTTAGATTTTCATTGACACGCTGTCCTTGCTAAAATATCCATACAGTTTTACAGAGAGATATAAGTCGTGTGGGTGAGAGTGTAGGTGGGATGGAGGTAGAAATGTCGGGATCCGTTCAGTGTTGCCTGCAGTCGCAGCGGAGCTGAATGATATGTTTGATAAAGAGAAGTTTATGGCATTTTATAACACAGAGCAAACTGATAACCAACTGTACATGAGCAACAGCCATTATAAATCTACACTTGTTTCTGATATTTGTATACGGGCAACTATTGCCTATGAAATATGATTTTATAAACTTACTGTGGACCATGTAGGCTATTTCAAAGGATGCATAAATAAAATGTCTGTAGCCTTTTGCAGCCAAGTCACTGAATAATATAAAAGTACATATTCTGAAACAGAGTTGCTAGCAATTATTTTAGTAAGCAAGTATTCTGTCAATTTTTCTGGTGATTATAATGATTAGAAGACAAAGGTTCCTCTCTCAACAAACTTGCTTTCTTTTTCGCAGAGTGCTGTAACCATTTGCGGTCTAAGTTGTGATATAATCTAATGTACATCTATCAGTTGCTATCGCTTCCCATATTTAATCAACTTTGTGTTTGGCTTTAATTCAAATTTGGCATCAGTTGAAATATATCTTCCTCTTACCTTGATCAGTTCAATAGATGTAAAGGATAATTGCTAATTCTTGTAGACACATAATGTAATTTCTCTTTTACCTCCTCTCTTTATTATCTGCTTAGGACTGAAAAGTAATCAGTTCAGTACAAAAATTCATTCATTATCACAAATGATAATAAATTTACAGTGCACTGTGACTATGAGAAAGTCCTCTTAATTTTTTTGTTGCTTTCACAGTGTTATGCAGAGTAAAACCATTGTTTATGCAGACAAAACCTGCTGGAAAACACAACCCACGTTGCTATGACAAAGGTGTGGTCTGGCTATAAACATCTATGGAAAGATTCACACTGGCAGACAAGAGAAACACAATTTATTACCTGCCACTCTATTAGGCACACCTGTTCGGTTGCTTGTCAACACCAATAGTGTTAACAATGAACTCATTGTCAGTCATCAGTGAACATCAAAATGGACAAGAAAGGGGATTTAGGTGGGCTGGCCTTTTCTTTCCTATGCAATTCCCCACGATTCCCTTCAGTGCTCTATATTGGATTTGCTCCATCGGACTTGATTTCTCAGGATTCATTTCATCCTGGTCAATCAACAGAGAGTTTAGTTGTGAATGATGACATCGAGTTCTTGTGCCGTTTTAAAAATGCAACCTGCCTGTGCTTGTTGTTTGGCAGTGGAAGTATTGAAAAAAACTATTCACTCGATGTTGAGTAAGCTTCCAAATTTTGAGCAATGAAAGTTTAAGACATTTTACTGCTGGCGGTGAAGTCGATCGGATTGGCACTTATCACAGTGTGGGATGGCTGTTTAGCACAAAATTTGCAGTAAAGTTAATAGCGTAACTTCTTTCATGATTAAGCTGGCACGCTGCATACATCATGACCAAACTGTTAGCAAATGGGTAAAATCAAATTTGTTTAAAACCTCAGCAGGGTCAAGGCCTACAGCAAGAAATTGTTTCTGAAAGTGTAGGACAAGGGGCTGGTTTTCACTAGGTTGCTTTGAACAGGATCACTGTGCATAGTCTTCTTGAGGCATTGAAGATCAAAAGTTATCAAAATCTTTTGGCTACATCAGACCCTGTGGGCATGGCCAAGACTCAAAATCTAGTTATTCGCCATAGAACATTGATGTGGACATTTATGTTGGAGTTTGTACATTGTTCCTTTCTAAATGAAGCTTATTACCGCTATTACTACTGACCAGACAAGGCTGTTTTGGCAGACACCTGATTGTCTGTATTCTGTATTACTGCACTTGAAAATAATGCACTAGGTTTCTAGATAGATCAGAGAAGAAAAAGATATCAGTTTTAAATAAGTCAAAATGCAAGAAAAATAGCTAATTTTTCCTCATCTTATAATTTATGTGCCCTTTAGTAGTATTGCTAATGTTTCTTTATGGACAAATGTTCACCTCAGTACTAAATTTAGCAAACATGCAGTTTATCGCCATAGGCTACATGTTGCATACAGGCTGCTTATGGAAAGATTAGCCATTAGACCGCTGTTCTATAATCCATTAAATAGTTTGTAGCATGGCTCAAGTGAAAAGTTTAATTACATTTTTATGTGGTTGTGAGCATGAAATTGTTTGAAAACTTCTCCTTGCCACTACATGACCATCAAATTAGATTGTGAGACTCGAGTTTCCTTTTATAAAATTGTCAACCAAAAGACGTGTTTGCTGATTTTTCCACTTTAGTTTCACAACAAATGTCTTTGTGAGTTTTCACAAACACAAATTAAAATGTTAGACTTTTAAGTATGTCAGCTGGAATATTCACAGCTGTCTTTACAACAAGATTAGAATAAAACGGTAATGAAAGCAGGTGAGGAAAAGCACACGGGAATGAAATAAGTCATTACCTCGTACAAGAAGTTTGACACATAATGTTTGTTCAATTGTGCAATTGTGTTATCATCCCAAAATATAATACCAATGCGAAAATGGGCATTAATTATTTTTGCTGCGTTGCTGCTAATGCTGCATGTGAAAAAGGTTGGGAGCTAATTTTATTATGGTGTCTGCCACAAGCTGTCATTAAGTGAATGAGTAAGTGAGCAGCAAATGGCTTTACTTTTATTGCATTTCCCGCCCCGGCATTATTATCCCCAGGCTGCTCCTCCACCAATGACAGCCGGCGTGTTTGAAAGTGAAAATCTGCAGGGAGATAATGTGCTGCGTCCTGTACTTGGAGCAAAGAGAAAAATAACCTTTTTTCCTCACCCGGAGACTAATGACACAAGAGGAGTTTGAGAAGCAGTGATGATGAAAAACCCGTGCCACAAAATGCTTCTCAGTCAAGAAGAATTATTTCCTGTTAAGACTTAAGTTTTTATTATTTTCTTTTCCTTCCCAGATTCCCTCCTCTGTTTCTTCTTGCCTCTGTCTTTTTGACGTGCACCGTGGCACTCTGGGAACGCGTCTGGTGGATTGCGCCAGATAGAAATGGCAAAACAGAAACGGCCATTTCTCTTACGAAATAAGTAAAGAAGATAAAAAAAATGTAAAAAAAACTGAGATTGAGCTGTAACGCGTAGGGAATGCTACTGATGTCTTGGGTGATGAAGAGTGGAGTTTTTCTTTTCATGTTTGAAGTAGGGATACATTTTTTTTTCAATTAAGGGGGCATTATTATGTAAAATCGACTTTTTTATTATTCCTCTCATCAAAACATACCTGGAGTGTTGCTTTGATTCTTTCAGAGAGAAATCCTGTGACTTCCCCACTCTGCTCCTTCAGACTAGCCAGCAGCAATTAGCAAACACCTGGTGGAACTGCTGGGCTCATTATACAAGCTACTTGTCAGTGAAACGCTGCTAAAAGACTGTTAAAGGGTCAACAGAGGAGAGACGTTATGACGTCCTGGAGGTGGAGTTTCAGAAATAGCAGGAGTTTTTAAAGAGACAGAGCCCCAATTTCTAGGTGTTAAATTACTAAGTCAAATTTCTCTTAAATCACATTTGATATTTAGAGCATTTTTAAAACTGAAGGTAACATAGTTGGTTGATAGTACTATGAAATTGCACTGTGCCTGAAAAATGCATAACACTGCTCCTTTAAATATGGCACAATAACAAGGCAAATGTAAACCACTAGAAAACTTATAAAATGTATTCTGCTATTTTACAGAATCTTCAATTATACACAGCACTAATAATAAGAGTTTCTTTTTTTTTTTTTGAATGACTCCGGTTAGTATCTAGGACAAACAAAAAGAATGTTAATCAGGACAACCCTAAAAAGACTTAGAATAATTCACTTGCCTGGAACGCTTTTTGTCCTAAAACTACATTTGTATATAGAGTACACATCAACATAATTTTGTTTTATACCAATATGTAATCTAGAATGAATTTCACTTCAAGATTTGCATTTTAAGAAAGCTCGTATGTATAATTTCTGCATAAATTTCCAGAAGGCATCTGTCTCCAGCTTTGTTTCAGGCCTAATAGTCTGAGTTATGGTGTGAACGTCAAGCTGCAGCTCAAGCAGAACCTCCAGGAGAAGAGGAAGGGGAGAAAGAGAAAAAAATATATAAAATTCTATAAACATAAATCACGCTCCTAACAACACAAAAAAGGAAGTCAGCAGGTTAAGGTAACAACAGCACTTTTCCAAAGCAACACTCCGATGATTTAATCACTAAAACCATGAATGGCACCCAGGATAAATATTCCTCCAAACCAGCTTTGTTTTCCAGCTGCATGCTGCTGTTTTGTGCTGTCATGACTTGCCAGCATGTGCGCCTTCCCGTTCTACGACTACGTTGCCATCTGTCGTTCCTCCATAACTTTGGGGAGTACTACATCACTCATGTCATGTCGGCGGCATCTCACACTCGCAGCCGTTCGTCTGTCTATGTATAGCCCTTCTGTTCAAGAGATTACTCATGTCACAAGCTGGAGTTTATGTTAATTTACCCCTGTTAAATATCACAGATATCTGATCCACTGTGTTCTTAACTCATTTGCAGGCAACTTTCCATTTCTTTTTTTTTTTTAAGCTTTCAGTAAGGTTTAGTTTTTGATTTAATGTACTCCATAAAAACTTGAAAGGAACTGAAGTACAGTGAACCCTAGTTATAACGCGCTTCATCTTTTGTGGCCTCGCAAATTGTTTTAGTGCAGTTTTTTATGTTTTTATTTATTTATTTAGTTTTGTTAATAGTCTATGAACGCGCATCGTGTTCTGTGTCCTGATTGACCGTCAATTAATCTCTCTCGTCTCTGACCAGTACAGAATGTGTTCAGCTTGGCAAATTTACATGTCTGCGCATTTTCCCCATGACAAAATGTTGACGAAACGTTCTGCATTGACAAAGGCACCTGTCGACGTGCCAAAGAGGCAGAAAACGCGGTCGCGAAAAACGTGAAACCTTTGGACATGCTAAAGGAAGGTAGAAGCCATGCGGCTGTTGGGAGCCATTACGTAATAAATTATTCTTCATCTTGTTCCATAAATAGGGAGAAAAATCACATAAGGCTTCTTGGAAAAAGACACCTGCATCACGACCTTCGGTAGAAAAAGACACTACAGCGGAGCAGAGTCGGTGGAGACGCGTGAGTCGCAATGTGTCCAACCTCCTTGGTTGATTAATAAAATGAATATTTTACAGTACGTAATGTAAGGCAAGGCAGTGCATTAGTGAGAGGTGTTGCCCTGCTATTGTTAGTGCTAACGTTAGCACTAACAACATGCTAGCCTTCCAAATGGGATGCTGTTGACCTCCTCGCATGTTGACCTCGTAGCATGTTGACCTCGTAGCATGTTGCCCTCCTAGCATGTTGACCTCCTAGCATGTTGACCTCCTAGCATGTTTACGCTGCCATGAGAATGTGTTTTGTCACAAGCATGTTGACACTCTTAGTTCTAATCCAATATCCCATTCTAATCATTTTTCAGCTTAATGCTTATAGAGTAGGCAAGTAATGATGATGCTTACTACTGAGTGAATAAAATAAAAAAGTGAAATGAAATGTATAATAGTTTTTAATCATTATTTTAAAAGTTCCATTTCATAATGAAATCTTCTGGACTAGTTATTTTGCAGCAGTGTGAAACATCACCTGAGTGAAGTTGAACCCCCCACCTTCTACAAATCAAACAAAATTGGTGTCAAACGTTTGTGCTGCGTTTGTGTTGGTTTGTGCAGCAAAAATTTCGTTTGTGCTGCTTTGGCTTTGAAGATATTAATGAAAGGTTAAAGGTCAAAAGGTCAACCAGCCCCCCAACTTTTATAAAATCAAACAAAATAGGTCTCAATCAACTCGGCTACGTTTGTGCAGCAAAGATTTTCGTTTGTACCGCTATCATTTTAAGTTGGGGGGCTGGTTGACTTTTTGACCTTTAACCTTTCATTAATATCTTCAAAGCCAAAGCAATTTTGTCTGATTTGAAGAAGGTGGGGGGGCAACTTCACTGAGGTTGAAACATCTGGTTTGTTACTGTGGTGCAGATACTGGAATCAGTGGGTGGAGAGTTCATGTAAATAAGTAAAAACAGAGCCTAAGCTTGTGTGCAGAAAAACGAACCACACAAAAGGATGCCTGTCCTTTCACATAGATTCAGTTCAAGGTATGTTTTGACTTTAAGACAATGTGTAGCGTGGGATGTCATTATGCTAGTTATTGCAGAACGTTTGGCCTTAAAATAAGCTTATGCACCAGTTGTTTGGAGAACGAAATGTCCCTTTTTAGAAGTAGTAAATATATTCTATTTTATCTTTTACAACAGAACAAACTCTTGTCATTTCAGCACAAAATCCAGATGACCGAGTACTGCAGCCCGTACATTAAGAATAGTAACATTTCTGTAAACTGAAGACTAGATTATACAAGTTTTTTGTGATGTAAAAACTTGGTCCCCAATTTGCTCAATTGGGGACCAAAATTGTAATATTTACTCCATTTTCAGCCAGTGCGGTTCGCTTTCGCACGGCACTGTGTCAAACGATTCACACTTATGGAAAAAACTGTTCACCTTATCCCCTGTGGGATCGCTGCAGCAAAGACTACAGAAAATAATGGCACAAAATCTTCTGAAGAAGACATGAGCACAACTTCCTCCTTCACAAAATGTCAATAAAAATGGAGTAGCGTCAGATTTTAGAGGTCGTAGGGATTTCTGAGACCACAAGCCATTTCCTCCTGTAGTGTTAGACTCGCCCGTTCATTTTGGCTAAGTTGACCCAGAATAGTCCACTTCCTAATTTGGGAGGGGTCTCCGGTCCGCTTGGCATCCATGTATGCATTCGAACCACGGCAGAGTTCACTTCAACTAAACCAAGACCCAGGTTTGTAGGTGGACCGGAGTTCGCTGTTTTGGTCCGCATTAGTTTGATAATGCATTCACACGTTTGGGGGACAAACGAAGTTTGATTAAAGCAGACTAAACAGGGCCTGGGGTGAATACTTCCTTAGATGTTGATATATCAAATGGTAAATGAACTGAAATTACTTGCCGCTTTTCTAGTCATAACAAAGGCTGATGGCGTTCAACTTAATGTCAACACTTAGCAGGAAGGACCTGCAGTGGAAGCTTTTCAAATGTGTGAATTAGGAAGCAGTTCAAGCCTCGTCAAATCATTTCACTAACCTGTCTGTTGTTACAGATGTTTGAGTTTTAGATGGATTTTTCAATGTTTAAATTTTAGCTTCAGGGTTTCAGAAAATGAATATGAAAATAAAAACTTGTTTTAACACTCTTGACACTTTCCACACACCGTGCCATTTTTTTTTTTTTTGTGCCTGTTACTCAGTAATTGATGTAGGCAGTGCAGGTGGCTGGGCTGATCTCTGGGTTTCCAACGCAAGTTGCTATGGCAATACACCTCTGGTTAAAAAAAAGTGAACCAGACAATGAAATCCCTGGACTACGTGTAAGCCAGACGTTACTTTCGAAAGCCATTAATCTACCTTTGTGGTACAGTCCCGAGATAACATGAAACCTGGCAAAGGAAGTGGAGTCTCCTCCAGGCCTCTGGTCACTGTCTGATTCAAACAATTACAAGTCATGACACAGAAAAATACATTTAGACTACTATTATTACACAATTGAACACACTGTTAAACATCTGGTTTTTGCTAACAGTGTAAGAGGGTGGAGAGTTTCGACGAAAAACTTTGTTGGTTCACAGAAAAGGTTCTTTCTTAAGTTGAACAGATTGGATTCACCAGCATGTTGTCTTGAATTCCACTGATCTAGTTGTTGGCAAACGTTCTGCCTCGAAATTATTTGCGATTTATTAAAATTCAGCTCAGGGTCTCTAAATCTTGGATTATGATTTCACAATAAAGACCGTTCAATTAGTTCAACTCCAGATCAAGACAAAAAACCACACAGAGAGGGAAGGATAGCTTTAAAGAATGACAATATTAAAGCACGATTCCATCCAATTTCTTTAAAAAGAAATTGACTCATCAAACCTGGACTAATAGTCCATGCACTGGGAACACATCTGATTGTTTAAAAAAAAAAAACCTAGGGCAGCCGCAGTCAATTCGCTGTAATAGTAAATTGACTTAGAACTACGTATTTACTTACACCTATTTGTAGTCGCCATAGTGTTCTCTCATCACTTGAGCAATCATAAATCAAGGCTCTCTTTTCTACTTCACCCTCACCTGCAAAGACATGCCACGGTTTAAGTCAAACATCATCCTGCAAGTGGAACAAACACCGTGGGGTTAAAAGCCCAACAAGCCAAGAGACTGAGAAGTAGATTACTCTCCTCTTTAAACTACTGATGGACAGTATACATTTTTTCTACCGTTACAAATTACCGCTCATTGCCGGTAAACATACAGCATGTGAATGAAAGTAATTTTCTATATTTCGGACAGGAAAGGTAGTTTGTCTCCAATAAGTAGCAAGTACCTACAAGAGATTGCTTAGATATACTTTTGCTTGATCAGAGTTCAAAATTGTTCTGATAATGTCTTCTATGGCGTTTTCTGTCATAGGGTCAGTTTGCTGTTTCAAGTATGACAATGACGTAAAAATAATAATTTAAAAAAACCTGTCAAATGCTACTTCACTTCCAAGTAGCCGCATTAGCTTAGCTCAGATAAAAACAGCAGGTAATTAAAAATGTATATCTTAAAAGACATGCACAGCAGTGAAAGAATAAAGCAATAGATGGAATAAATACCCCTCTATTCAGTTTACACAGAGTTCATATTGTTTCTTACTGTTTTGTAACACTCAGCTAAAATTAGCTGACTAATTAGTCGGGCTTGTTTGTAGTCTGCTTAACAGACATACTGAAGTAATGTTCTGGCATTCCAGCTTTACTTTCATCAAGCATAACCATATCAACAGTGATGGGTGGCATCCTTTGGTTTGTAGCCAACATGGTTTGAAGGAGTTTTGTGGCCTTCTTCATAAGAAGCAAAACAAGAGTGAGCTGTGGAGTAGTGTCCAAAACAGTGAAATGACTTTGATTAAAAAGCCCAGTCATTCTAACTTTCTCTGGCATTTTAATAAAGGTACTTTTAAATTGTTGCAGTGGCATGACGGGAGATCTTAATCAAGTCAGGTCCATGCAGACCAGGAGGAAGTTTTGAGGATATATACCACAGCAGCAGATAAATTTATCATAATTTAAGTGCAATCCTTTAATTTCTTTGTTTATGTGTAGCTGCTGGGACTACAGTCAGTGGTTTTTTGTCACGTCAGAGACCAAGTTACTTCTGCTTGATGTGGGTTATCTGATCAGGTTGTTGAACATTAATTAAACCAAATGAAAATTAATTTCAATTGAATGTCATTACTATCATTTAAAAATCTGATGGATAAAAATATATTGTTATAGGATTGCATCATTGACACCAAATGTTAGTGTCAATGTTACTGTCCTATTTTTACTAACCAAATCAATCAACTTTATTTATACCATAAGGCAGATTTGCTTACAGTGAGGCGAGTCAGCTTTCTTGCCAAACATGAAACTTGACAGACACACAATAAATATAAATATAACATGATTAAAGGTGACCTGGTGATCAATACTTTAAAATATTAAAGTATATAAAAAATAAAACAACTCAAATACAGTATCCTCATTAGGATAAGATACATTTTTTTAAAGCATTTTTTTTTTAAGCTGAATCATATTTTATCCCATAACAATCCCATATAATTTGTGCCTAATTCACACCTCAACATCAGAAGAAAGACAGTTCTGGCTTCATAGCATTTTGTAAAATCTTGACATAAAAACATGACTTGATGCAACATGGCACCGTCATATTTCCTCTAACTTTAACCAAACAACTTCAAATTTCAGCCATGCAGTGAATAACAGCAAAAACAATGAGCGACCCAAAAAGAATGAAACGAAAGCCCGACAGAAGGACGCGGGAAATCAGCTTCATGGCGGTCCCGAAATGGAATCTGAGCCCGGCTCGCACTGACAGCATCTGTTTGTTTTTTTTTTTCCTCCTTTCTCCTCACCAACACTTTGTGGTTTGTCGAACGCATCATAATGACATTTGCTTCGTTTGCTGCTTCCAGCGTTTGAGCGCAGGATGGCTGTGCCTTTGTCAGCCTTTCACTGACAAAACAGCAAATCATCTTTTCTTGACTAGCCATTTACATTAATGTAAAGCGAGGCTGCTTGTGTAGAGTGAATTATGTTGACGTGGCGCAGACACCAATTTGTACATAACAGCTTTAGAGGAGGAAAAATAGCGTCGCTCCGCCGCGCAGCACGTCGCTTTTAGTGATACAGATGTGAGTCACATTTTCTCCACCGAGACAAAATAAAACCTGCCCTGAAATGGGAGCTAAAAGGGCAGTTTAAAGCAAAGTGTATTTGTGTAAGTGTAACACTAAAAAGCTGCACATAACGAATATGGTTGTATACATTTCCACTTGAAAGCAGGATAAGCCAATTATATGGCAGAGGGGGGAAAAAAAAACAAGAAACTTGGCTCCAAGTGCAAATGAAAAGCAGCCAGAGGTAATGATTTCACTGAAAAGAGAGAATAACCTGCATGACATTGGCGTAATGAACTCATAACCTGCATTTAAATGCGCCATCTGCTGAAACATCACGCATGAGTTGGCGAGTACAGGTAAGATTGATTTTGACAGGTTATTCTCATTTAAGAGTTGGACTTCCAGGTAGTCACTTTATGGCGCTGCGCCATATTGTGCGCTAGCTGTGTGAAATGTTGAGTGTGTTATTAAGTGACTTTCTGATCTGAACACCATTTCAGGGAGAGATCTGCATGATTGCTGCCCGAAAATCGTGACTTAGTGTCATTATTTCTATGCAGCAACTCTCATTGAGTTGTACTCTATGTGATCGGATCAGAAAGCCTACCTTCTTTTTGAGCTTGCAGAGATTACAGTGGAGTTTCTGGAATGTGATTATTTGTACAAACTGTTGCATTTGCAAATCACTTCTGAATTATACTGTGAACTGCAAGCCAACGACTCAGTTACTCTCGATTTGGTTCGCATCTCCATCAGTTTCATTTCATGGATATTTTTGAATATATGCAAAAAAAATAATTAATTCCACCGCAATTTTGCTATGGAGACAGAAATGGTATTTCATTAAAACCAACAAGGAGAATTTCAAAGACTGTATTCAATGGGCAAAGCAATTGACACGATATATTGTATCTATTTTAATTTCAAAACACAGTTGCTTAAGATTTACAGTAAAGCTCAACATGCTTTGGAAAAGGTTGTTTATTTACTCATTTCTCTATGGATGTTTAGAAAAGCTCTTGATTGACTTAAAGCCTCTGCATTCTGGGAAGTGGCGCAAAAAGTGGGTATGCACTGTATGCAACGCATAGGGGTGCTGCACTAGAGGGGGCGTCAAAACCCGCAGTAGAAAAAATGTTTTTCTATTTTTAACAGCATGAAATGATCAATAACAGAGTAGCGGATTCAATGTGGTAGGCAAGTACCGTCATTGTACAGACAACATGACAAGAGGGTTGTAAATATTCAGGTTAGCTAAAGCTAGCCTAATTCTCCAGAAGGTACCAAAGTTTTCCCTAACTGTATAGATTAATTAAATACGTGGTTCCCTCGCCTCTTTCAGCAGAAACAGAAGCACCAGCGTTTGCATTGACATTAGCTGTGTTTCCATTACAAATGTGAGCAAAACTTTGTCAATATTCCGCTAATTAAAAAAAACAACAACACAATTTTGCAATTGCTGGTGTTTCCATTAAAGAAGAAACTCAATTAAAATCACTCCGTGTCATTAAAAACATGGTCTTCTAAATACATTGCAAAACTGTTTCCAGTGCAGTTTTGTGAAATATGCCAATTCCGATGCGGTCAAAAAAAGCCACCTCATCCTAGTGTCAAAACTTTTTATCGTAAACAATAGTTATTTTTGGTGTGTTTCTATTGAGCAGACTTATTTTCAAAATGTCAAATTGCGCAGGTCAATGCACATGCAGCTACTGATTCATCATCTTGCATCCCAGGCCTGTTTCTTCATAGTGTCTGTACTTCTTCCTTAAAGTAATATGCATTGCAATTGGTATTTATTCATGCTATTACTCTGCACCATTTCTCGTATATATATATATATATATATATATATATATATATATATATATATATATATATGTGTAATATTTATCACCATATA
>CAEFZX010027533.1:0-14170 GCA_903066825.1 Alfaro cultratus | reverse complement strand
GCTAACTCCAGAGGTAGAATAACACAGGCCTAGAGCGCCCTCTTGCGGTTTAGTGTGAAAATAACATGTGATATGATATATTAATGTGTTAATAATTTCACACATAAGTCGCTCCGGAGTATAAGTTGCACCCCCGGCCAAACTATGAAAAAAACTGCGACTTATAGTCTGGAAAATACGGTAATTTAAAAAGCGGATGTGAGAGGAACCAGTAAGGCATGAAGGCTGACTCTGGATCTTTACTGTATGTTGTTACTTTGGCAGCAGCCAGTGTTTGCCTGAGGAGAGGAGAGTTGGCTGGTGAACTCTACTTCATAGAGTATGTTAGTAATCACTGCTCCTCCTCTGGCTTTTTAACCTTCCCCAGATTCTGATTCTCTCCTCTTCAAGAAATAACATTTGAGACATTTTTTTTATTATTGATCTTGGAACATCAAGATAACTGTGATTTTAATCAGTTTATCAGGAGAAATCTGCACTTTCAAGATGCATATAGGCTTTGTTGTTGTAAAGCAGCCTTTTAAATCATAGCATGTAGGTTAAGGTTTGACTCTTTCATGGTGAGTAAATCTGCTCCCTTTGACCACTTTTGTGTTCTTTAGCTTAAGAGTTATTGTTATGACAAAAAATTAAAGGAAGATTTTGGTTTTGAATTCTTGGTGGTTTTTTTTAATTTTGTTATTTATTTTAGAACTAGATTTGCTAGATGTTTTAAATGTTCACATTTCCCACATTTTATTTCAAAATTAAAATGTATTTCATTCAAATTTTGTGTGTGAACATATAAGCATATAAATGTGATTTAAAAGCGAAATGATTCAGTTACAATGTGGTTTTCTAATATTTCTTTCAATTAATATCTGAAAAGTGTGGCAGGCATATAAATTCACAATGTTTACTCTGATAAAAAGAACTGGTGTGAGCTGATTGGATGAACGCAGTCTTTCAGCTCAAAAACAAAGGAAAGTAATAAGGCAAATATGCTAGCCTGTCCCCAGTTCAGACCAGTAAATATTTTCAGAGTGATATTACAGAAGAATCCAGCAGCGTACTGTGCACCGCAGCAGATGTAGGTAAATCTATTTTCCGAATGTTTAGCTTGAACGAACCCTCGGCATTAATCTCACTTTGTCTCCTGAATGCCGAGTGCAGGCAGCCAGAAACGCTGGAGGCAACAGCAAAGCGAGCTGAAGCTGATCAAATGTTCGTAGTCATTATCTCCCAACAGAAACCCAGAGATCTGGAAAAGGACGGATTCTAATCAGTAAAGAAGAAAAAGATGGAGAAATTGAAAAGTTGGAGTTTTTCGCTTCAATGTATGCTAAACAAAACAAAAAAGCATCCACAGCATGAGATCCGTGTAGTGAAAACTGCAGAATTTTTGGTCAGTCTGTGGATTAAAGTAATATTCTCTTTTCATCTTAAAGAAATTCAGCAAATGGGATTATAGTTTTGGATTAAAGCAGTCCACTTCCTGACTGATTTAATCTGCTATTAATACTGTGAGCGCTGAAAATCCCCCTCTGTGATATTGGAGTCCATTATAGTTTCCAGCTCCCCTCAAATGTCAAAGACTCTTAGTAGGTTGGAGTTGGTGTTGCATAATTTCTATGGATGCAATTATTGATTATTTTTCTAATCGATTACTCTATCAGTTATTCTGACAATTAATTGGAAAAGAAAATGGCAAATTCTACAGATTTAAATTTTTTTATTACAACATTAGGAATACATTAATAATAATATAAAAATGTTGCCTAAATGCAATACAACAGAATTCCTTTAGTAAATATGATCTGGGTCAAACTTTTATGAATTCTCAATGAAATGGTTATTACAAGCATAAAGACAATAATTCAAGTCAGGGCTTGTATTTCAGTTACATAGAGGCCATATTTGAAAGGAAATCTTAAACATTTTGAAACTTAACCAGTTTTGCCAAAGTGTTCAAAATTTCATTTAGTTCAGATAAAAAACACTTTAAACGTTCAGTTGTCTTTACAATAAAGTACTTCTGTGAGAAATCCTAACAAGTTTGTGTACATCGAACCTGCTTGGATTAATGAAGAGAAGAACCAGAGAAAAGTAAGAGCAGAACAAATTTTTAAGAGAAAGACCAGCAGAGCGCTTTCTGACATCAGAGTCATCATCTGCTGACACGGCCTTCATCCTGCCTTTTCACTCTGTGTGTGTGTGTGTGCATGTGTGTGTGTATTTAAGCCTTCAGCAGCGCCCGGAGACAACGCCACGGCTCGTACACACCATGCTGCGCCGAGTTGTGGTGTGTGTTAGCGTTAGCATGAGTGTGTGTGGGAGGGAGGAGCACCACACTGCCATCTGTCCAGTGTGAGTTAATCCTGCCATGATAAGAGTGAGAGCAAGGTCAACACACACATGTGCACGCGCACACACAGACACACAGTTGGATTTGTAGGTGTGTTACATGAATAATATTCCCCCATGCGTTTCTCCCTGAGGCATTGGCAGCTTTAAAATCAGAGGAAGGATTTTTCTATTCTGACGTCTCTGGGCTGTTTCTGCAGAAGCTTTGGTGTTCTGTCAATTTCTAACATTATTTGTAGTTTATTGAAGCAGATATTATTCCGCTTCAATAAAGAGTAATCAGTATTTGTGTTTCTGCTTCACATGCAGCAGAAACCTGGTTACATCTTTTCCTGAGGGTTTTTTCTAAACATTAGATGTTTTAAAATGCTGACATTCTCCTTGATTTATTTTTGTCTTAATAAATCATATGCATTAAAATTAATTCTTTGTACCACATCCATTTTTCTAAGAAATTTTTCTGATAGATACTTATATTGCAGAATAAAGTGATTTATTATCATTAGTTTTGCCTTGTTAGTCTTTAATGTCATTAATACAGGTCATTTTGACATTTGGCGAACATCTTCTGCCAATGCTTAGTGAATGTTTGCAGCTAGATGTTAAAATGAAATGACTTTAAATGCCCAGCAGACCTTCAGCTTAACCTCTAGCAAACCATCCAGGCAGCGATCACAGCGTCCGCCAGAAGTGGAATGTTTTATTTTGACATCCACTGAGCGTTGTCTGCAAAATTCATGAATATTCATGGCAACTTTCAGGAGACGTCTGAGTGGTCATGGAAACCTCTTAATGAATGAAAATAAACGACAACATAAAAAAAAAAAATTTCATTGCAGTTGATTAGTCAAGACTTTGTAGAAACTACAAAGTTGTCAAGTTCAAAGTACTCATGGTTCATCATTTTGTATTTTTCCAGATAAAAATGGCAAATATTGTAAATTTTTTTACTTTATGTATTTATTTTTGTATTCTTTGCAGTTCCAAAAAAAGCTGCGTAGTCGCCATTAACATTTGTTCAAATTAACATTTTTGTTTAAAGATTTCAGTAAATCCAGAGGATATGCCAGTGTGCTTCTCCCACTGCTTTAAATCAAATATGCAGTTTCATTGTTAACTCACTACAGTTCAGAGCTTCATCATATCAGAGCAAAAGAGATCAGTTTTCTCTCCAGTACAGAGGATGTAAAGTTTGATTTTTTGCACTTTGTTGAAAGAGTTTAACATTTATTTAAAACTCAAACTTTGATACACAGGCAACCTTTTTTAACCAAGTGACATAAAACAGTGGAGTTTAACTGTGTGAGCTGCACAGAGGCTCCATTGATGGCACTGTTGTAGCAAGAAGGTTGTGTTTGATTCCCGGTTTTGGTCTTTATTGAGTTTTCATGCTGTTCCAATGCTTATGTACGTAACGTACAGGCTATGTTGAAGAATTAGGTGACCTCTGAATGTTCTGGGTTTATTGGTGGGTGCAAATGGGGATGAAACACACAAATCTTCAGACTTTCATTTGTAAAATTGATGAAACTCAAGCATCTTTTATCTTCCACATCACAATTATGCGCTAATTTGTGTCGGTCTGTTGAATACAATCTACAGCAAAAACACAGGATATTTAAGTATTTCCTAGAAGACATTCACTTCAGCTTATATGACACATATTTTCCTAACTTCTGGTTTGATGTAGACGTGTGTATATCACAGCTACTGGATCTAGACAGACAACAAGCCCAATAGGTAGAACCTAGAGTAAAGACAGATTCAACAGCCATCCCTAAACAGGTTGATGCGCCAAACTCCTCTTCAGTCCTTTCTGCCTTTTTCTCTCTCCTCTCTTACATAAACACACAGGAAGACAGGACTGACTGGAGAGCCTACCACAAATATTATGTCTGAGATGCAGGGGAAAAAAAAATTAAAACTGCATGTGTAAACAAGAAGACACAAACAATGTGGACCCTCCTCTCTGCAAACACACCCACCTTCCATATGCTCAAAGAGTCCCACACAGAAAAACAAACACACAGAAACTCCAGAGGTACACAGGAATAACAGCACAAATATATACAAAAACACACTTTGGAACCAATTGGAGATTTTTTTTAATATATGGAAAAGCCTGTAAGTGTGTTTTTGTGTGGATTACCTGGTATGGACACAGTCACAGAGTGCTCTGATGGAGAAAAATGGGAGAGAGGAAGAAAAAAAAACAAAAAACAGAGGAAGGTCTAAATCCAAATAACCCTGCTGGAAATTAACTGGCATGTCAGCAGAGGACGTAAGGATCAGTAAGTCCTGACTGACCACACACACACGCACACACTTGCAAGCATGTTTGCAAATCTTTGTGGGGACTTTCCATTGACTTCCATTCATTTCTACAGCCTAAACCTTATCCTTATCCTTACCCTAACCCTTACATTACATACCTAACCCTATCCCTAACCAAAACTCAATTCACACCTTAGTCCCAAATCTAAAATGGTCCCAAGGCATTACAAACAAATGCTCACACACACACATACACAGCTGCTAATGAGAAAAAAGCTCATTCTCACTCAGGCGTCTCTTTGAACTTGGTTTCATGTGTCACACTGTATATTGCAAATTAAGGTTGTTTTCACACCTGATAGTCCGGTAGACTTGGTTCTATTTGAAACTTTCTACATTTTCAGCTGGTGCAGTTCACTTTAATGTTGCACCAAGTCAAACAAACCAAACCCTTTGAAAACTTGTTCCCCTCTTCGCCTGTTGGGTTGTTGCACCAAGAACCACTAAAGGAAACGTCTTCTGAAGAAGACACTGAGCTCAACTTCCTTCTAAACAAAATGTAAATGTAAACGTAAATATAAATGGTCATTATAAGAAGAAATATGCAAAGAATGCAGCCTTCAGATGTGCTGCTCTGTCCAGTCTAAATCAGGTCAGATGATGTCAGCATTACATTAGTTTATTGTCACATTCATCATTTTAGCACACCACACACTACATGACCTGGAAAAAAGTAACTGACCTTTGGGGTATAGCAATACCTTGAGGTCACCAGTTGATTCACATGAATGAGACAAAAATATTGGCAATACAGTATATTTAAATAGTTAATTGCTTACAAATTACAAACTTTGTTCTAAGTGATCACTTTAAAGTAATCCAGTGGAGGCTGAAATAGCCCATATACTGTGTTGTGTTTTTATGCTTATTTAACTCTTATACTGTCTAAAAGTGCTGAAAATGCTATTTTTAAGAAAAGTGACGAAGCTCAAACTGTTTTAAAGACTAAACATTCACTGATCAGATTTTATTAGTCGTAAATATCTTCTATTCTGATCTGGAGGTGATCCAATGCAGCCCACTTTCTGAAAAACTGCACAAGTAATGCTCAACGTAATACAAAAGCTGATCTCCATGGGCTGCAAGTCATCTTTCTTCTGATGTTCAATAAGCCAACCTCTGCCACCCTTGATATTTATTATTATGATCTGACCCCCTTCCTTCGCTTTGTTTTTATGAGATTGCGTGTTCAGTGGGTTTGGTGTCGTGTAAAACCATCCCATAATACAAGTGAGAGGCTGACACAGGGATTTTACTCCGCAAAGCGACTCATTGCTGTCCCACAAAACACAACAGCATTTTAACACACAACACATGTGATGCAGCTCTCTGTCTCTAACAAACACACACACACACGTTAGTGCTGGCTTTAGGACACTGTGTGTAATCAGCTTGTGGCCTGGCTTGGTGCAAACTGTAATAACAGTGTCCTGTTGTCAGAATGTAATAATGGTTCTGTTTCTGCATGGAGGACACACACGATGTGCAGCATTGTTTTGTCAAGATGCAGAAAACACAAAACCCTCTTTCTCCATCTAAACTCTGTAAAACCCAGTGTTCAGTACGACAATGTCTGTATTTCAAACCAAAAACTGTACAAATGTTTATTTTCTTCTGGTTTTTAAAATCAGCCTTAGAGATTGGAGCCTTTGTTCAGTCTCTGAATCCTATTGGCCAGGAGGTAACACAAAATACCACTACTTAAAAAACCTTGGCTGAATATGACCCACCATCAGATTAATACAAAACAAGGTAATATGAGTGATCATCAAAATGTACGCATATGTAATTTTTGTGCAACCCTTGTTCAAAATGCAAAAGAATTTGATATTAGGTTTTCTAAAAGTATATTAAATATTTAAAAAAAAATGTGAACACCTATTTTTATTTCTGTAGTACTCCCACAAAACTATTGAAACAGCTGAACATTATTTTTCTTTCATGTTTTTCTATGTCTGGATTTGCAGAATTATAGAAAATCCACAAGCTGGCTGACTTATTACGATTTAGAAAGCAAATTCCTTTTCTGATATTATTCTACTCCTATGGTGCAAGTGTTTCAGTCCCTCGTCATAAAGGCTTTACAGCAGCAATACACCTAGAAGGCATTTTTTAAATTTAAAACGTATGTAAAACAGCAACTAATCCATCTGTTGACATCAGAGACGAGAGGTGAGGTTCATAGCTGGTGAGGCACTGACTTAATCAGATTTATAACTATAGACACCTTGCTGTTTGTGTGTGCGGAAATTTTGTGCATGCATACAACGCTGGAGGGCAAAGACTATTCTTTTCAGGATTTCCCCAGTGTATTATAAGCCTGGCGGCCTGCCATGCTTTAATAGCCACCCCGCCAGGCTAAGCATTGTTTGTTTTTGTTCTTAGGAAAATACTACTACTAATAAAAAAAATATATATATATAGCTTTTTCTTTTTTTTTAACCGGATTGCAAGCGTCTCTGGTGCTCTGAGCATTTCATTGGTGGAGCAGATTTATTCCTAAAAGAAAGGTTTATAGTTGATGCATTTAAAGCCAGCAGAGCGGACCAATCATACCGTTGGTGTCTCTGCGCAATGCCTCGCTCTGCAGCACCTGGATGTCTAAAATTTACCTCAGTGCAGATCGCGCGCACCTCCTTTCACTCAAAGTGGACACACAGGCTCACCTGTAGTAGGGATATTTACATCAACCCCCTGTGAGGAATTGTGATTCTTTGGAGAACTCCGCATCATGGTAAGAGTCTAAAACCCACCGCGTTAGCTCTGGTTGTGCAGCTCTATGTAGGGTTGCCACCTGTCACGTAAAATACTGAATCTTCCCGTATTTGGCTGTTAAATGTTGTGTCCCATATTGAATTGATACGGGATGCGATTTGTTCCGTATTTCTATAAATGTCCAATAAACATGCCTATCACACATATCAACACTAAGTGTAACAATAATGACCAAAATAAAACACAGAAAATATTAAATTGTCGTGGCGGGAGCTAAAGGACCCCAAGAAAGCTACGGGCCATATTCATGTCTATGGGACAGATATTGTTGTAGTTGCCTAGACACGGACATAACGCAGCCCAGGTGAGCTGCTACCAAACCGTGTCTTTTTAAAACATCCTCTATCTACCCGATTCCATGTTCTTAAAAGCAAAATCTCTCGTAAAGATACAGACTTGAGAGGGAAGACTCAAATCCCAGGCTGAATAATGTTGGGGAGGATGAATACAGGCAATTAAAAAAAAAAAAAAAAAATCCAGCAGTGTCCTGCTGTATGTGGATCAGGAGAGAACACTGAAGACACGTCAGAACCAAAAGAACCAAACATCAGCGTCTCTTCATCCCTCAATCATCTCCTGAGGCTGATATGGTGCAGAACATTTTGCTATAATTAAGTTTCTTATTGTGCTTTTAGTCAACTGTATCAGTTTGATAATTTGTTTATTTAATGTATAATAATATCAGCCAAAATAATACAAATGGTCATTTAAAGAACAAATCATCCAAATAGATTAACAGCAAATACATAAATATTTCCTACTTTAAAAGGTTTGTTAATGCTTTCTGTATGTTTTATTTTGAAATGTTGATACATTTTATGGATTCAGTGTTCAGTGGTCATTTAATGTATTATTAATGCACCAGACATAGACCTGCAGCCATGGGTGGTTCTAGATGGGGGCAAATGGGATACAGAAGAAATTATACTAAATAAATGTCTTATGTTAATACTCAGTGGTGGACTTTTTTAACCTTCACAATTTTTCTTTAACAATGAATTAAATATAGTGCTGCACTTTTAGCTACTGTATTGAGATGGGATCACACTTTCCATCTGTGAGGGATCTGCAACCTGGATCTCTGGAGACAGATGTGGCTCTTTGGTAAAGGTCAAGGTAATTTTATTTATACAGCACATTTTCAGCAACAAGGTAATACAAAGTGCTTTACATGAATTAAAATGAAAAACAAACAAAAAAACAAACCAAAGGAAAGAGCAAAAGAAGAAAATAAAAAATCTAATGTTGACCTAAAGTATGTAAGCTAGGTAAGCCAGTGGTTCCCAACCTTTTTATTACCGCGGACCAGTCAAGACTTGGCAATTTTGCTGCAGCCCGTAGTTTAAATTGTTGGTTGCAGTTTACTAATTTGTATTTGTGAACAAACAGAGCTCAAACTCAAAAATTAAATATAAAAAACAATCTAAATATGAATAATGAAACCATTAAATGAAATTTGGCAGAATTTTTAATCTCAATAAACAAATGTTACATGTGGTCTGTGTTAAAATATTAGCATTTATGGGCCCCCTGAAGCCCTGGCGGGGCCTTATGGAGCTGCTGACTTAATTTGGATTAAACAGAAGTGCAAATAATTGACATTCATTTTAATTGTATTTTTTGATTTGTTGTTTTTAAGACTAGTTGTGGGTTTAAATAATGGTTCACTGGCAATGTTTTCTCATAACATATAATTACCCAGGAATATTTTTACATTTTCTGTCAACATCTTTTAATACAAAAACACGCCTTGGTGCCCCGACTACTGGACTTAGCACATTTTCTGGGGGAAACCTGCTTTTACATGTCATCCACAGCCGCATTAACTCAGTGAAACTTGGAAATATAGGTATTAATTTTGTGCTATGCTCCAAAGGGAAAAACAGAAGTACAACTTGAAACCACTTCTTTCTGGCCCTTTGAGTTGGCCAAGCTACACACAGACTCGTTGCCATAGCAACTGACAACAATGCCACTTTATGTTTTAGGATTCAACACAAAAAAACAATAAAATATTTTGCACAAAGAACAGAACATTCCGTCTGTTGCAGTAGTATGTTTTTAGGCTTAATGTTTTATAAATAAGTGATTGCTGTGGTAAATTAGCTACCGCTGCTGTTAGCTAATCTAACAGCTTGTGGGTTGTCTCTTTACTGAATTCTTTACACATGCAAACTGCAGCTCACAAAATGCACATTTCATTAAAAACTAAATAAAAAAATGTTATTGCCGTCTTACCTTTACTTATAAATGAAGTCCATGCGCCACTCATTCTACACAAAAATATTGGTTCATCCAAAGCCAAGTCTATCCTCGACATGCCACTCCGTTTGAGAATCATCAAACTCTCTCGAAGCAAACCTTTCACTTCCAGTGTTGGTCTTCCTTTAGTTATAATGTCCTGCTTCAATTGAAAATCCACCTTAGAAAACTGTTTAAGTGTAGAAACATAGTCATGCATGTTGACGTCGGAAGAGAGGAGAAAACAATAAATATATCGCTGTACTTTACTTATTTACCGTATCACTAGCTCATTGTCACTTACTCTGCAGTTATGGAGTCACAAGACCAATGTCTGGGATCATGAGCGCCCCCTGCCATGAGGCAAGAAAACTGCCTGCCTCACCTCGAATCTGTTCTCTGCGGTTTCTGATCGCTTCTCAGCACACGAAACACTTTACACATACAGTTAGTGATGAAAAACACTGTACATTATATGTTAGCCCTTATAAAAGGACAAAATGTAAGAAAGAAATCACTGGGGTGGAATCAGTGCGCTTTCACTCACTCGTGTATTGAATATAGAGAGAAAAACACAGAAATCTCTACATACAATTCTCATCCTTAATAATGAAAAAGAGTACATTGTTTGTACTACACAAAAATCACAAGTAACAACTCCAATTCAAACAAATCAAACTACCGAACAGAACATGAGGCCTACTGCTGTTAGCAACAGAGCTAGGTTAATTAGCCAAACACTTGTCGCACATCAATTTAAAGCAATATAAACTAAATACATACAAATTCACACATACAGGGCTAACATTCATCCACATGTCAGTCTCTTGAGAGTTACATCTGATTTCCTACCTTATAGAAGGACAAAGGCGCACTAGTCCCCCCAGTGGACTCTTTTGATTATGGCGCCAACGCACCCCTCTTCCAAACAAAGGACCCAAATACATTCCTTACACAAACCAAACTAAATTAATGTGAATAATCAAAACAATTAGATATTATATTAACAGGATCATGTGAGTATTATACCCTGCAACATATACACATAAGATAAATAATGGAAAATCAGTTCTATATTAAATGTTTTTAACCATTTTATTAGTGACATACAGAGAGGAGGAACAGGCTCCAATCGAATGGCAGCCAGCACAGTTAGTGAGAGGTTGCGCAATGCAAGGTGAGGCTCAGTTCGCTGCTGCCTCACCAGCTGCGCTTCTGAACATTTGAATGGAAAATTCAAAAAATCCAGTAATTTTTAAGAAAAAATAATCAAAATTGGTTAAGCTAAATGAAAAACAAATACTTTATAGAACAAACCACAGGCTGAATATATCAATACAAATTATTTTTTATCGTTAGATATTATTTCTCCATGATGACAGGTGAGGTTTTGCCTCCCCTCACCACATGTCACTGGTTGATATCTAGACCAATATGAGCAAGGCAGAAAGAAAAGAAAAAAGACATGGACACAAACGTCTTTACTAGATGAGCTACACAATCACAGACAATACTTAAATAATATCAGTATGTTTAAAGCTTTACTACCACTGATATAAAATTAATTACATGAATTCGATTTGCTTAAACCTGCTGAGTTACCAAAATAACTACTTTAGTTTACAAATTGCTGTATCCATCTGTGTTTAACAGTTAGCAGGGTTCTGACTTAAAGTTGCGACCTTTCACCTGACCCCCATCCAAAACCTCTCTTTTGCAAAAGTAGGCATCCCTTAATCAGAAAGACATGATACAAAAATAATTACTTGAAGTATTCTGAAATCAGTACTTTTCACAGAATTTTGGTGTAAGTCTTAGTCATTCCTTTCACACTCTTCCCTATTATATTTTCTGGCATATGTTTAAACTTGTTAGGCTACTTGGGTGTAAATATGAGAAGTTGAGGGTGATTTTGTGGAGTTTCAAGGTCTGTCACATATTCAGTGTATGAGTTTTGCTTTTACTACATTGGTGTCCTGAATAGAGCATGCAAATTGGGATCAGTAATGTTTCATGAAGACCAGGCTTTTTACTTCTTCATGATCTCACTGTGTCTTTTAACTTTTTTTTATATAAAAAGATCAACTGACAGTCTAGGAATGGAATTTTGCCTAAGTGGTCAAATAATCATTAGCTTGGTTAATCAGACCACAGTTCAACCACAATCAGTTATTGCAGTCAGTTTTTCATGATGTGTATCACACTTAGCATGCTGGCTCCAAAGCGTCTTCATGATGTCTGAAATGTAGTAATTGCTGCAATATCAAAACTTCAGTTGCATCAGTCGACTCTAGACTGTGCAGAAAATAAATACTTCTGCACATTCTTTCTCACTAAGAATTTCTCTTAGTGAGAAATTCCTCACTAAGGCTGAGGAATTTCTCAGTTTGTCCAAAAAATATCTATGGAAATGTAACTTAGCAGGTAATCAAACTTTGTAAACCACACTATGAAATGCATTGTGAGGTTGGAGCATTTTAGCATTGAGTGTCCTGGCGACATAGAAAGACAACAAATATGGATCAGTATATCAGGTTATAGGGAACAGGTTATTCCCTATAACCTGATATGCTGAAATGATCAAGCATATAAGGTATGTTTGTTCATACCTCTCTGCAGATGGTCCAGACAAATCAGGACCAGCCAGGTAGAACCTTCTATATCACCTTTGTATTTCCTCATACTTCCATTTATATTTGGAAAAGAAACCATTATCTGTCCCTTAAACCACTGTGTATCATTTCACTAACTTAAGTATTTTTATGAAGTAGTGAGATAAATAATAAATTAAAATTGCTGATCAAACAAAAATACCCCTAAGCAATCTTCTGATCACTGGCAAGATTTATTGGTCATAAAATCAGATTTCTTTTGAATATGGTGAAAGTCAGGAAATTGAAAATTACTTGTACAAAACCATCGTCTGGAGGGTACAAATATATGCCTAGTTGGTAGGAGATGCCCTGTGGTAGAATTATCTATTCATACCCATAATTGTTGGGCATGAAACAAAAGTTGAAAGGACAAAATGAGCAACACCTTTCCAGAGCTTTATGTGTTTATCATTCTGTTATTGCAAATAAGTGGAAATATATCCTCATTTACACAGGACACTTGCATGAAAAGTATTTGTGATTCCCCTTTATTTTTTAGAAATGCCCAAAACTACGGTGGCCCTGAGGTGCAAACCACTTAACGAAAACACTACAACGTTAACAAAAGCACTAAACATTAACAAAAACACTACAACATTAACAAAAACACTACAACATTAACGAAAACGCTACAACATTAACGAAAACACTACATTAACGAAAGCACTACAACATTAACGAAAACACTACATTAACGAAAGCACTACAACATTAACGAAAACACTACAACGTTAACAAAAGCACTAAACATTAACAAAAACACTACAACATTAACGAAAACGCTACAACATTAACGAAAACACTACAACATTAACGAAAACACTACATTAATGAAAGCACTACAACATTAACGAAAACGCTACATTAACGAAAGCACTACAACATTAACGAAAACACTACAACATTAACGAAAACACTACAACATTAACAAAAACACTACAACATTAACAAAAACACTACAACGTTAACAAAAGCACTAAACATTAACAAAAGCACTAAACATTAACAAAAGCACTAAACATTAACAAAAACACTACAACATTAACGAAAACGCTACAACATTAATGAAAACACTACAACATTAACAAAAACGCTACATTAACGAAAGCACTACAACATTAACGAAAACACTACAACAATAACGAAAACGCTACAACATTAACGAAAGCACTACAACATTAACGAAAACGCTACAACATTAACGAAAACGCTACAACATTAACAAAAGCGCTACAACATTAACGAAAACACTACAACATTAAGGAAAACGCTACAACATTAACAAAAGCACTACAACATTAACCAAAACGCTACAACATTAACGAAAACGCTACATCATTAACGAAAACACTACAACATTAATGAAAACGCTACATCATTAACGAAAACACTACAACATGAACAAAAGCGCTACAACGTTAACGAAAACGCTACAATATTAACGAAAACGCTACAACATTAACGAAAACGCTACAACATTAACGAAAACGCTACATTAACAAAAACACT
Organism: Alfaro cultratus; assembly: GCA_903066825.1. Lineage (NCBI taxonomy): Eukaryota > Metazoa > Chordata > Actinopteri > Cyprinodontiformes > Poeciliidae > Alfaro > Alfaro cultratus. The sequence goes on along the minus strand of CAEFZX010027533.1, from coordinate 314 downwards.
ACAACATTAACGAAAACGCTACAACATTAACGAAAACACTACAACATTAACGAAAGCGCTACAACATTAACGAAAGCGCTACAACATTAACGAAAACACTACAACATTAACGAAAACGCTACATTAACAAAAGCGCTACAACATTAACGAAAACGCTACAACATTAACGAAAACGCTACAACATTAACAAAAGCACTACAACATTAACGATAGCGCTACAACATTAACAAAAGCACTACAACATTAACGAAAACGCTACAACATTAACGAAAACGCTACAACATTAACAAAAGCGCTACAACATTAACGAAAAC
>CAEFZX010027532.1:0-86925 GCA_903066825.1 Alfaro cultratus | reverse complement strand
GTAGGGTGGCTGGGCTCTCCCTTAGAGATAGGGTGAGAAGCTCGGTCATCCGGGAGGGACTCAGAGTAGAGCCGCTGCTCCTTCACGTCGAGAGGAGCCAGCTGAGGCTCGGGCATCTGGTTAGGATGCCTCCTGGACACCTCCTTGGTGAGGTGTTCCGGGAACGTCCCACCAGGAAGAGGTCCCGGGAAAGACCCAGGACACGCTGGAGGGACTATGTTTCTCGGCTGGCCTGAGAACGCCTTGGGAATCCCCCGGAGGAGCTGGAACATGTGGCTGGGGAGAGGGAAGTCTGGGCCTCCCTTCTGAAGCTGCTACCCCGCGACCCAACCCCGGATAAGCAGAAGAAAATGGATGAATGGATGGATGAATGGATGCGAACACTGCGGTCATTTATCCGTGGAAACAAATTCATCTTCTTTTTTTTTTTTTTTAAAGAAACTTTTTTGCAGGTTTTCAAGTTTTGGTTCATAAAGTGCTCTACTCATTAGAGACAAATATACATTTAATGATTTCCCACATTTATGCCCATTTCACCAGCAATTAAATAATTACCACTACAAGACTCTTTTAAGCCTTAATCGTTTATGGCTAAATGAAGTATTTAATCTCTCCAGGTTCTGAACTTAACATGGTTGTGCTAAAATGAAATCACTATGCATTTCCTTGCAACAACATGAGTTCAAACTCATTAATAATGAAAAGGATTACTGAAAAAAACCCATCTTGAAATATTGACTGCTTTCCAGATGTTCCTGGTTTGGGTTGTTTAGTTGAAAATAGGATGTAATTTTTTTTGTTGTTTTTACAAGCATCATACGCCACAGATGGGTGATGCACTTAACGAGTTGTCACTGATAGACTACATTAAAGACAACTGATGCATCGTCTCTAAATTATGATGAAGCCTCTGTGTTATATTTTATATGGCTATGACTCCAGGTAGATGACATTGATTGTGTCACAAAAAACGGGGGGGCGGGGGAAGCTTAGAGATGCAAAATTTACTAGCAGACAAGATTAATTGTGATTCAGATGTTACAGATCGACCAGGAATCATAAGTCTAAATAAGTGGCCTTTTATTGGAAACAAACAAAAGCACTGCTCATAAAAACCTCAGATTTCCAAATTAATGTTTTCTTAGTAGAAATCTACATGCCTTGCAAAAAGTATTCTTGCCCTTGAATTTTTTGAATATTAAAATCATTTAGTTTCCTGTTTTTCATGGTATATACCAACAAGATAAAGCATAACTGTGATGTGGATTGCAGATGGTTTGTATAGTGCCTCCACCAATCTTTAATTTATAGAACGACCTTTCATTGCCAAAGATTTTCAATTGGATTTGGATCTGGATTTGACTTCACCATGGTTTGATGTAACCCCGAGGCGGCTGAGTCCAGTCCTCAACATTAATTGCCCAGCGCATTTCAGATGTTTTCCTAGATTAACATACCTGGATCAAATGACTGCCACTCATGTGGGACCATCTCTAAAAGGTGCAGAAGTTAGCTCTCTAGGACAAAACTTGACCAGCCCCAACCTAAATTATTCCAGTTAAGCTTTGACTGTCTCAGTATGGTTCTGGCTCTATTGGCTCTCTTCCAGAATTGTTCTGATGATTGTGCAATCCATCTTTGATGAACTTTAACCAGTTTTTCTTTTCCCTGCTCAGAAAGCGTTCCTCACCACAGCATGATGTTGCTAACCCCCATGTTCCAGGAGGTGGGTAATGATTTCTGAGTGAAGCGCCGGTTCTACATTTCTGCCACAAATGTAGACTTGTGCATGTAGCCTCAGAAAGGTTAATGGCATAATTTGAGGAGCGCACCTACTTCCACATGTTTGCTGTATTCCTTACATGACTTGTAGCAGGCTTTAAATAGCACTTTTGGTTTTCTTTTCATGACTCCACCATGAAGGTCGGATTTCTTGGTGGCAACCTGTCAACAGCTGGTTGCCCTGTCAACAGTTTTCTCATCTGTTCTCTGGATGTCAGCAGCTACTCCAGAGCTACCAGAAGAAAATATATATATCTACATCTTGGAATTTTTGTCTAACCCTGCTCTAAATTTCTCCAGAACTTTATCTCCGACCTGGCTAGTATGATCCTGGGTCTTCATGATGTTTGTTCTTTGCTACTCTTTAACAAACATCTAAGACCCTTGCAGAATAGCTGTGTCCTTATTTAAAGATTAAAATAAAGCCAGGTGGATTCATTTTAGTAATTGATTTTTAAAGATGGTTGATTGGTTTGGGTTTTATCCATGCATGCAGAATTAAGCCGTTTTAATTGTGTTATTTTCCTTTTACCTCTCAGTTATGCACTGCTGCGTGTTGGTCTACCACAAAATCCTACAAAAATACATTTAAGTTTGTCTTTTGAATGTGAGAAAATGTTTTTGAATGGTTCGAGGATAGTTTTGCAAGATACTGTAAGACTCCTAACCACATATTTAGTATAAAAAAAATCAAGTGAGAATAGAATCAAACACTTTCTCTCATTTCCACCTAAATAGTCACTTAACTTAAGCTGAAGAAATTCTTTATACATAAAGGAAGGAAAACCTGCTGTCACAGGAGATCCTGACAAGACGGCAAGCCTTGTGAATGGTGAAATTTTATTCTAGTTGCTCTATAGAGAGAGAAAGAGAAAAGGAGAGATAGAAAGAGAGATAAACAGTGCCACTGTACAGAAGAGCTCTTGTGAAATCCACACAAAAAAATATTGTTTTTACTCTTTATAATTCTCCATGATGATGTATTTCAGTATGAATTTACAAGCGATTTTTACAAGTGTAATTTCTAAATATATTCAAAATAGTTCCTTAAAAGTCTTTGAGGAAGTATCAGTGTTTTCTCATCTTTTTTTTTAATTTATTTTTTTTTTAGAAAAAAAAGCTCTATTCTTACAGCAAACAATAAAGAAAGAGGTCTTGTTTCTTTGGAGGGATAGCAGACTCAAAGTTGAGGGTTGCTGTTTTTCTTCTTCTTCTTTAGAGTTGAAGTCCTGACACACATGAAGGAGACTTAAGAGAGAAGCAGAGCTGGTGATACAGTATTTCTCACCCGCCTTCAGAGAAAGAGCGAGGATGTCCCACCATCCCAAGCCTGAAACCCCAACCTCCCGCCAACCCCCACCCATGCAACCTGTTACATCACTGGACAAAACATGGCCTGATAACAACCAGTCCGCCAGTATGGGGGAGGGCCGCAGAGAGGGGTCAGTTCCTCGCCTTCTTCCTCAAAACAGCAGCATCTTCATTGTGTTAAACACAGATATATATATATATTTTTTTTCTCTCAAATATGTATATACTCACATCTGGTTACAACGCATTAGTGATCATAACATCATAACCAAAATAAACAAACAGAATGAACAAAAAAGAGAAACGTAAAAACATAAACTTATTACATCGTGGGGTTGCATGCCATCACCTCATTAGTTATCATTAAATGTAATTAAAATACATTTTTTGTCATTTAAAAAGAGCAGGGTTGTCATCACAAGGGCGGGGTGTTTGGGTGCGTGTTTGAACATAAGACAGCATCAGCTTACATGATGGTTCTGCAAAAGTTGAACAAACTCAACAAAGTGTTGTGAGTCCATGAAACAAAATGGTGCGTTGTTGATATTTTCCATGTGCATATTGTTCACTTGACAGCTCACACAGGCAGCATGTGGAGATAAATATGATAATAACTGTAATAAATATGCAGATAAATGCAAAAAAAGGGACAAAAGGGGGGTGGGAGGGTTCAGTCAACATCAGGGATACGCTGTTTGGGGAGCAAGGAGAGGTTCACTGTAGTATCTCAAAAACAGTGATATGACAGAGGTTGTTAAAAATAGCAAAGATGGAGCTTCAGCTGAAACACAGTGGCTAATGCAGTCAAGTAGAGAGAGGAGGGACAATCCCATTATTCCATATGAGGATAGCTTTTCAGAATTCATTCTGTGAAGGGTGCTCAGTTTGGCACAAAAAAAAGAGCTGAGAACATCTAAGCTCCCTACCACCTTCCCTTTCTTCCCCTCCTCTTCCTTATTTTCTCTCTCAGGTTGCATGAGCTCCAACACAGAGCTAAACTGGAAGACCTTGGACTGGTATAGTAAACAGGAGAAAAGTTTCATTCTGCGTTGTGGCCACCATAAATTGTAGCATGTTTCAATTTTTTTTTCTTTTTAAATAATATATTTTATGTTTTTTTCTACAAAAACCTGTGGCACATTTTGTTCTGTTGCTACTGCTCCTCCAAAATGCACAGAATCATCCTGAGGTATTTTTATTTGATACAATTTGGCTTAGTGGATCCAATCAATCAAACAAATCAGCTAACAAAGGTGATTTCATGAGTTGTCTTTTTTCTAAAGTGTGCAATTTGTACAGCTTTATGCTACAAAAAGTTTGGCACTAGTGAACATGGAAATATATACACGTATGTCTCTTTATGCAAATATCAAAACATGTAAATAAACAATCAGATTAATCCCACCCCACCTCAAAAAAAATTATGTTTTGGTTTTCATTTCAAGCTTGCCCAAGATCTGCCATGCACAGATATCACTAAATCCCAACAGATGGATATGTGATGGATGAGTATAAAACAGTGGAGCCTCCTTGGATCCAGTAGCCCCAACCCACAACCCACCCAAACAATGGTGTAAAGGAAAACAAGGGATCCATTTATAAAAAATTCTTCTTCCTCAAGAGATCTGGATTACTCACAATGTGAGAACAATCTCCTTTAAGACTACAGTGTTTAAAGGGCAAATATAATCATATTTGTGAGCCATAAAGTCTAGAATAGCCTATGAAATCTAACGTATAATCAGAATTTTAAAAGGACATTTTAATCACCAAAACGTCTTCTCAATCATGCCTGAGGTGGCATGTGTATACCACTAATTTTGATGCACATTCAACACACAACATGGGAGTGGCCTTCCGGTGGTACAGCTGGTAGAACTGTTGCCTCGCAGGACCTGCATGTTCTCCTGGATACTCAGACCTTTTCCCACAGTCCAAAAACACAAATCCTAGGTTAATTAGTCTCTAAAATAAGCTCAGGTTTGGAAATGTGTGCATGCATTATGGTTTGTCCTGTGATTGACTGGCTACCTGGTGTACCATGCTTCTCACCCGATAATTGCTAACCTGCCCCCTGCAAGGATAAACAGATAAAGACAATGGATGGATATGGGAAGTATATTCCCACCATTTAGTGGTTTCAGCTATGCCCAATTATGCTTAGTTTGGCTAATTTACAAAATTGGCAGTACCTAATTGAGAATGTGTTTAACAGCAAGAAGAAGTACCATATGATAATGTAACAACAGGATAAACTGTTGATACATAAGGATAGAACAACTGCTATCCATAAACTCCACTCTGGTTACTTATCAAAAAATGTCAAATAGTGTGTTTGAACGCATTGGCAACACAGAATAATGACGGAGTGAGAATTTTCGCCATTAATATCATGTTGTAAACATTTTTGCCTGAAGTTTATGAAACAATTAAAATCTCCATTCAAGGGAAGGCACACCCCAAACCTGAGACAAGAGAACATATTTAAATGCTAGAGTTAGGAAAGAAATCAGTCAAACCGCTAAGGCAACCATAGCTCTTGTTTATGAGTATAAAAGTTTTTATGCAAGAACATGCTTTCTTTTACAGGGGTTTTTGCTTTTCTACCGGTACTCTGTTAAATCAATAAACACCCTTGCCTGTCTTATTTTCATGTTCAACTTGTTTTTTGTTTCCTGACTAAGCCAAATGAATGCAGCAGCATTTGACTGTAGTTGTAACCTAAATGTATATGCACCACCTATACAACATTAGCGTCAAATGACATTTAAGGTTAAACCACAATTGGATAGCTTCAAGAGTTTGAGGGTCTAACACATGGCATGTTTGGAGTAACGTCCTGACTTTTATCTTACTGTTGTGTAAAAACTTTCAGAGGAAACCACTGACTGTTTACGTGTAGAAAAAATAACTTGAATTTCCATCTGAACGCTGCCAGAGTTACTTTTTTTAATTAGATTTATTGCGACTCTTGACTTTTTTTTCCTCCCTATGTTGAATTACAAGTAGAATGGATTTGCAGAGTACTTTTAAAACCCCCATTTGTTAGCTCTATAATCTAGTTCTCTCAGAAAACATTTTCCTGACTTCCTTCGTAGTCAGGAAAAAACTCAAACCAACATTTCAGTTGTAAACTTTGGTATCAATGCTTCTGATCCATTTCAAACGTATCTACATTACTCTTTAGCAAGTATTGACCAACATTTTGTCTTTCACAATATTTTTGCATATTGCTCTATTTGTCATGGAAATGAATGGAATTATCATGACATACATGGCTGAAAACGAATAACAATGAATCCTTTTAAAAGTGATGATATATGCCCTTTAAATACTAATAGACTGTCAATACATAGTTCGGCCAACTGAGAATAAACTTGACTTCAATCTAAAAAAATAAATGTGAATTATTGTCGATCACACCATTTATGACATGTAAATGAAGGAAAGGAAGAAGAAAGGGATCATCAGAGCTTTTTTTTTTTTTTTTGATAAATACCCTGTTTTTCAGTGGCAGAGTTGTCAAAAGACAAAATTATCCCTGTGCTCACCACAGAAGAGGTGATGGCGGACACATATGTCATCTTTCCCCTCTTTGTTATATAATCTTTATTCTCTTCCACAATTATCTTTACAGGTTAATTATGTTTAAAGATCAGAGATAAAGGTTTGTGTTGTACTATATCCATCCAGCACCTCTAACTTTGCCCTTTTCAGAAACATGATAAATATGTGTCTGACTGAGTATTTGTGTGCATTTTCTCTTATCTTGAAGGAAAAAAAACACATGCAAAATAACCTACTACTCCTGATGATTTTTTTTTCAGTAAGGTATGCCTTTTTTTCAAATGCAAATGTGGGAGAGAGTTTCTTTTTAAACTAATTGCTATTGTGCTACCAAATAAGCAAACACTAAAATTCTACATAGATTTTAAATTTTTATAGCTGAATAGAATAAAAAAGTAAGACTTTGCAATCATTTTATATGTGCAGTGCCAAGAATGAAATGCCCCTCTGCTGTCTAGAGTTTCCATTCTTGTCTTTTCTCTATACAAATAATTTTCTCAGACTGCCTTCTTTCAGTTTGTAAACATTATTCCTACATTGTTCTCATCACTATTGTGTTGCTGACATGGTTTTTAAAAGTAGAAAACCACACTTTAAATGTTCAACCAGTAACTGACAAAAACAGCCAGTTGATTACACTGATTTGCTCACTTTTTTATCCTCCTTGTGTTCTCCTTCACTCCCAGGTGTCGTCATAGGTACATTTGTTAGCGCAACAAGTAGCAGACCATTGGACTAGCTCACTATTCCACCTTTCCATTCCCAGAATGCCTATAAATCTAGTTCACCCATCTGGTTTCCATGTCAGGCCCATTCCCGTAGTGAGCTTGTCAGTGAAGGTGGAAAAGAAAAATGGAAAGAAGGAGGTCATTATAAGTATTATCTCCTTTTCCACTGTTTCTTAATCCTCCTTTAAAAAAAAAAATCACTACCACCATCAACGCCTGCACATTACTGGCACATAATACACTCTTCTTCTAATACCAAAGTAGGAATTCTTCGATAAAGAAACCTAATACACCAATCCCAGAAATGGCACTATTATGTTCTCTTCCTCCATTTTAAAACCGTACAGCAGAGTGCTGATCAAATATTAAACTGATTGGTACATGGGAGACAATGGGCAAATATGGTGATGTCATCTGCAAAGAGAGTAAGAGCAATACAATTAGTCCCAAGTGGGCCAGAAGTTCTTTTTTGAGCATAATGTCAAAGAGAAGAAAAATGGTCAGGTGGCTATGACATCCCTTAGTGGATAACATAGTTGATAAATTATAATACAAACCCAGAGAGGAGTTAGAGGGAGAGAAAACATTTCTTATATCAACTAAACATCTGACTCCAGACTGGGAATTTTCTTATACACCCGTCTATTGCTGAACTGGGCTGAGTTTAGGACACCCCTTGAGGCTGGGTATGCACTAGTCTTATTGGCTGAGTAAGGCATCACATGCTCTTTATTATACATGTCATTTGCTATCCGCCCATCCCTTGAGCAGTATGAAGAGGTGGATTTAACAGAAGAGCGAAGATTGTTCGCATCATTGCGTGTTTTGATGGGAGCTGCTCCTAGGGCCAATGAAGGAGAACCTACTGCCAGCTGTTTGTAAATGTCAGAGGAGCTACGCCCATGGACCAGTCTGCTGCTGGTATCATCCCTCAATGAGTGACTGAGGAAAGGGTTTTCCGAGCCATGGGTTGGGTACAGGGATTTGCTCCTCTTGCTTTCCTCAAGGTTATTGTTAAACAGCATTGATTTAGACCCAGTGCCAAAGAGTCTGCCGGAGTAAGGGCGCATCCCAAAGAGATTGGCATAGTGGGAGTCAGATGCTGAGTCCAAGAAGCGATCCTTCTCCTTGAGGCTGACGCTGCGTGCTGGTCGGCCCAGGTCTACATCCTTGGGCTTTTCGAGCATGATGTTGTCAAAGGAGTGCTGACGACTTAGCCTCAAGCGGTTTCTTTTTTGGACATGTGGCCCATCTGTCTGTGGCCAGTATAGACCAAACATTTCGTCTGGCTGCTGATCCTCTTGGTGATGCATGGTGGGGCTAACCAAGGGATCACCAAGAAGCTGGTCCTCACTAATGTCATACAAATTGGCTGTGTGAAGGCATGCATCACATCGATTGTATGGAGATCGCGTCCCAGATGCTGTGGCAGGTCCTGTAGTTACGTAAGGCCCTCCTTGTTGGAAGCTAGAGGGTACTTTGGACAGGCAGGATCGGCAGTGTGTCTGTTTGTAGCGGTCAATGGATTCATGAGGGGACAGGGAGATATTTTTCTCTTTTAGGCTGTAGTGTTTAGAGTAAGCTGAGTCTGGCAGAAGATCTGAGTCCGCGTGATGCATAGGTGAGGAATTCAGATGAATGATTGGCTGCTCACACTTTCTATAGTTATCACTGTGGTCAGAGTAAATTTCAGGGTAATCCAAATCATCTGTTCCAAGACCATGACTCTCACGGTAGTGAACGGGATCTGAATGGAGGCTCATCTCCCTGTCTGAATCAATTGTGAAGATTTTCTCTCCTCCTCCTCCTCTCCCACTTTGGTTGGTTCCACCGCTGACCTGCTTAGTTTTTAAGTAGGACAGCTCCACCTCACTGCAATCCCTAGGGTATTTTGACGTCACGGATCTTTTTTTTAAGTTGTCCTTGGGTTTTAGGTGCTTGTTGTTTTCTGGGTCCTTGTAGGTGGCTCCCCTGCTTGAACAGTCAGAGATGTCGGAGTGGGCTGTGTCTTCTGGGAGGTAGCGCTGTGTCTTCATGGATATTCGTGGATCTGGCATTAGCATGTCAGGCATCGGAGAAGGCCCCGGTGGCGCGGAACGTAATGTGTCGGTTGACTTTTTCCACAAGTTTCGCTGAGACTTTGCATTTGTTTGGACTGTGTCAGCACTCACTGCTACCTCCACGGTATTTGGATTGGCATCATTCAGGGTCAGGGGATGCTGCCCGCCTTGAAAAATATAGTTGTTGAGGTGGTCTTTGTGGCGATTTGCAAGATAAGACTGAAGGTCACCGGTGTCCCCATAGATCATATCTTTGGGAGCGTAGCTTCTGTTGTCAGCATAAATGAAGTTGCCTTTCTCTGCCATCATGTCCATGATCATGGGACCAGCTGAGTGCATGAATTCTCGTTTAGGCGAGTTCATGCGGGAGCCACTGAGGTTAGACATGTTGGTCATCTGTTTCGCAGACTTAATGAGCTTAAGCATTTTGTCCTGGGGGCTGAAGTCAAGGTCTGTCTTTTTCTTCATATCAATGTGTACGCCATGGATACAGCTCCAGATTCCCTGCATAATACACATTAATAAAGAAAATATTAAGAAAATGAGCAAACAGAAAAGGGATAGGAGAAAATTAGGTTAACAACATATATATAGGAAATTATACCAGTCTTTGCAAACACTCAGATGTATCACAGTTTATAAAACTGGCAGCGGAACACTATTGCTCTATAAAATGTGACCATTGTTTGCTCTTCTTGAAAAAAAAGGCACTTGGACTAAGTTCATGGTTGATGGAAATAGATTTTATTGAAAATATTACTAACCAACAGATTTTCAAAGCGTGCCCTCATTTTGTTCTTAAAAACAACTGTCCTACCTGTGCTGTTAAGCTGGACATTCTAGATTTTACAACAAATTCAATTTCTACTCCACAATGAAAAAATAATACACTGTGTAATACACAAAAATAGTAGGAGTGCCCAGATAACCACATCACAAACAATTTAATTTTTCTTTTGGAATTATATTTATATTCCCATATCTCCAATGACTTGGTCCACAGATACTGTTGGAGTCCCTTTTTGTAAGCCCAGCTTTTACAAAATGATCTTTCAGACTGAAAAAAAAAGAATCTCTCTCATAGTTAATGGAGTAGGTTAACCTTCTTTATAGTGTCTCGGCTGCATAAGGAAGCTTTTTCAAAGGTGAAGGTGCAGTTAATATACATTTGAGACCAAAATTATTTATACCGGTAGCTATGGCAGATTCAGATTTAAGGTTATCTTGTAATTTTGCCAGCATGATTCTTCTGAATGTTTTGAAGTGACCCAGTCAGTGTCCTGACTTAAATGTGAAAGAGAATATCTGGAGGGATCAAAAGATTACAGTGACAGGACAAAAATACATATTCATGGGAACATGCAAAAAGTTACAAGATGGGTTTGATTTCTATTCTATATTTTACATAACTTTCTCAAAATGGATCAACAGTTGTTTTTGGTCAATTCTCGATTTAAAGTTATTAAAAAACTAATAGCATAATTAGAAATTGACTTGAAATTCTGGGATCTATGGACCTCTGGTTAAAGATAGACTTAAACACTCTGGTCTTACTGTAGCTAACCAACAAGTCAGCTTCAATATATCTGGACCAATGATACCTGTGACAGAAAGTTTGTGTAGTTATGCAGTTTTCTGAATCACACAAAAATCTTTTGACTCATAGGACCTTTGAAAGCTTCCAAACTATGTGACTGGTTAGTTTTTCAAAAGGGGAGAATTGAACAGTTACTTTATTGAAAGGTTGGATCACATAACACTAGCTTGCTAAGAGATCACTCTTGATAGATGTGTCCAAGGGAATGCAAACAATCCCCCAGCAGTTTACTGGCAGTAGTCACTGTTTTACTTAGTGTGTTATTTTGTGCCACCATAACTGCCCATAATACAAAAAAAGACAAAAAAAAAACGCTCTCCACAAAGGTGCTGTAAAACATCCACAGTGATGCAATGCATGAGACAAACTTTTCCTTTTCTATTTTTTCCTACGTTTCTGTTGCAGTACTGCTGGATTTGAAAGTGAAAATATGCCAATAATTAACACTCATGAGTAAGTTTTCATCCATGAAAAGTAATCAACAAAACCCTCTACATGTTGATTCCATACTTGATATCAGAGTTCTGCTTTAGATGTTCTCATTAATAACCCTGAGGTTTTTTTTTTTTCTTCGTACATTTGTAAAGAATGTCTGCATAATATAAGCAACAAAATGACATTTACATCTGAATTCTCATAAGTGGTAAGAAAAAGCGTCTCCCTTAAAAACTTTTTCCCTTTAAGGTTTTACCGCCTCCTCACTACTTGCCAATGTTAACGTTTCCATACAGAGTAACACTGCTGCAAATAAACTGCAAAGACACTGCAGTGCTTTTAGGCATGCACGTCCATGTCTTGTGTTCTCACACACAATGAGGAAAAAAGCTGACCTTTCAGCAGAATGAGAGAGAATAAATTGATTAAGTGTGGGTTGCTGTGGTTTCATCCAAAAAACAGGCGGCAATTAGGGTCTATTTTTGTCAACAGTCAGGTCTGCCTCGTGATTCCCCCTCCCGTCTCCATCCCCATCCTTGCATCTCATCCTATTTTGCGAAACCCTCCCTTCCCTCCTGTTTCAAAGTTAGTGCCTTAGTTTTGCACCAGATATTTTGTCTATGGGGAAAAAATAACCAAACCAGGCCTGTTTGACCCTATATGTGCAACATTTTTCATTATTATGACTGAAGTAGTTCATTGTACCTTCTTCATTGATCATTGACCTATTACTACCTCCATATATTTACATGTTTACAGACTCAACTCCCTGTTCCTATGAACCTTTGGCACATGCAATAACACATCATGTTGATAGAATACTTACCCTGCTGATGGAGAAAAGAAGCCCTGGCCTGCCAGAGCAGACTCCGGTGAAGCAGTATCTCAGTCTCCAGTAGAAGAGATGCTCCGAGACAAAGGTGATGAGGGAGAGTCCCATCGCTGTGGCCAGCATGTAGAAGACCCCCGCCATGTTGTCCACATCCAGCTGACTTGACATGACTTCGTTCTTCTCATTGTGACAGATTCCTGTCAGCCACTGGGCCTCCAGTTCTTCCATTTCACCTAAAAAACAAATGCAATGGAGTAAGACCATTCTATGGCTTCCAGGAATTTCCTAGATCATTCAAACACCACAAGACTGAGGCAAATTTAAACAACCTTATTCCAGCACTATTGCACTATTAGTACTTGGTAAATAAGTTTTCCACTGCTGCTTTCGCCACCGTCTTACCACAAAAATACCAGCACTGGTATCATATCTGCACAAGGATTTTGCTTACAATCTGAAGGATTTCCCTACAGGCCTCTGCGCCTACATCATCAGTTTCAGCCTTCCTGTGGAGGAGCAAACAGCATCAGGACTTTAATCAGCTTATCAGCAACATGAAGGGACTTTCTGTACAGAGATCTAAGCATCACCTGGTTGGATAGTCCAGTGCAATGCTTCAGAGCTCTCTACACATATTTCGGTCACTAAAGCCAGAAGGATTCATGGATACAAAATGCTAAATCTGATCACAGTAAACTGATAACCTTGAGGTCATGAAACAAGAATGCAACTTCCCTCATTTAAGCACACAGACTTCATGGTCAGTTTTTTGGTATGTCCTTTGTGGAATCTTTATTTCATGACAAGTCTAACCTATTCAGATCTCTGTGAAAATGGGATTTGAGGAAATGGGGATTATTTCAACTATCAGCATGTGGTGGAAATAAAAAAAAAAGATTATTTGATCATAAATGGATCTTCTCTGTATATTTACTGATCTTAATTTACAATAGTTACAAAAAACAAGCAACAGTTGCTTACATAATCCCTGTTTTAAATATTGAAAACACATTTTTAGATAATCCATATGTAAATGTAACATCTATGAATGTATGAAAAAAGTTGTGTTATTTCTTAACACGTTGTTTTACCAAGTAATTGTACTCAAATTCAAAAACTGAACTTCTCACATTTTTATTTGTCCAAGATTATTGTTTTTCATTAAAAGTTTTTTAAAGCCTTTTTGCACATTTTTGCCAACTTCCTCCTCCTGTATTTGAAAGCTAATTACTTTATTTTTCTATGATTGCAAAAAGTAATAAGTCAATGAAAAAGAAAGAAAACCAGCTACTTATCTTAAATTTTGTTTCTTCTTCTGAACATTTTGGGAAAGTATTGCACCTTTTATCAAAGCAATCTTTTTTTAAAGAATAGCTTGAGTATCACCGATCCCAAGGCCTCCACATTCCTGGTCCGATGGTCCAAACGGAGTGTTTCTTTATCGTTAACAAAAGAAAGTTAAAAAAGCAACAAAGACCTTATCGTTTCTCATTTCTCACTCTGTGTACCATTTCTTCTGTCTCCCCTCCCACTCTGACTTCCTCTGTGACATTTGGCGCGTGGCTAATCCAATCTGTGTCATTCAGGGCCGGGTAACTAAGGCTGCTAGTGGGGAAAGACAAATATCATGGTGGTTCTCAGCTACATGTGTCTGAGTGCCGACTTACTAACACGTCATTACCCCTCAACTTCAACGGAAGATCATTTATCTCTCTTAGCATTTAAGAACACACTAAAAGATGCAGCGAAGGGACACATTTTCAGTCGTATAACGCTCAGTAGTGAGATCAATCTTGATGTAATAAAAAGAACGTGGCAATCACGTCTGGACTAAGACCAAAATTTGATCCAGAGATTTTTGGCTCAGATGAAAAACAATTTACAAAACAGGTAAGAAAAGTTGCATGAATCTTTATGAAATGAAAATTCTAGTTTTTACAATGACGACACGAAAAGTACATGTTTCATATATGCATAAAGGAAAACTTGTCAAAGATATTAAAAATGTATCATTTGTATTAATTTTAGCAAAGAGTATTAGGTAAGTTCATTGTATTTCTTGGTGCTACAAATTACATGGGTTTAAAGATGACTGGACTGTTTCTAAATACTAATGCCTATTACCTCATAGAGAATTAACTGTAAGCATGTCTACCTTTTGTATAAGTGATGATTAAGTATTGTTACAATTAAAAGGTAAAGCTGCAGTGATAGTGCAATGTAGAGTACAGTACTGTACTCACAAAAAGGAAGGGGGGAACAAATAAATCTCCATATAGTAGCAAACACAAACGTTACCAAAAGTTACCGAAATTATCAATATGAGAAGAACAACATGAATCTATGTCTAGGAAATAAATTGTAAGACTGAATTACTTTTTCTTTCTCTTCCAAATGAGATATGAATTGATATCCAAATGAGTAAAGGCACATTTCAGCAAAGGTTTCCTGAAGGTTTTTCTCTCCACGACTTTACTTCCCAGATGCTTTCTTATCAACTTAGCTTGTTTTTTTGTGTGCGTCTCTCCAGAATGAGCACCACTGCCAAAGGATCTCAGTCCAGTACAACAGCACAGTCCAGAATGTGATCAAAAACTTTGATATCAGCTATGATATCAAAGTTTTTGTGCCATAAAAACTAGTTTTTGTGATACAAGAATTATCAGATATTTTTTATATCACATATAACCATCATATAGTTTTTATATCATAAAACAACTATATTGTTGTTTTTGAAACAGCAAGAAACATCATTCTAGCTGTTTCAATCTAGCTATGAAACAGCTATATTGCTTCATAGCTGTTATGGTTTAAAAGCCAAGGTCTGCAACTCCAAACTGTCTAAAAATGTGTAGAGAGATTGGATGTTAAATTAACTGAGTCAATCCTGACTCACAAAAAGCTCCAATTGGGTGTAAAGACATAATTTCTAACATGTGAACAGAGGAATTTCTCCTTCCACCAAACATTCCTTTATTATAGTGCTTTGAGAACAGTCGGCTTTCTTTGCAGTTACCCTTTGTGGAAATCTACTTTGTTTTTATCAATTGCAAACCATAATCAGAAATAACAGAAGTAAACGATTCATATCTCTTTTCAGGAATATTCTAATTCACTTAGATGAACCTTCATATTTTGTCTATCATTATTGCTTTAAGAACAGGGTGTTCCTCAACATTACTGAGTGACATTTAACATGTTCATATTATAAACTCCTGACAATATGCAGGAGTAGTACTTTATCTTCTTTTGTTCAGAATCTTGCTGAACAAATAGCAGGAGAACAAATTTATTACATGATTAGATAATTGCTTAAGAAGAGAGAAAACATGAAATGGCTGTTTTCTTCTCTCTTTTTTTTTTGGAATTTGTTTTAATTTAAGCTTTTGGATTCTTTAAAATAATGAATATTCTTCCTGTTTGTGGAACGTCGCGTGTTCTCCACCGGTATTGTGTTTATCTGATCAAGCAGCATCTGCCAAGATACAGAGTCCCCTTCATCGATCACAGACCTGGCCTCCCCTCCTTCTTCTCCTTGTCCTTTTCTCGCCACGTTCTTTTCGTGCCCTATCTCTGACCATCACACACGCGCACTGTCACTTTCCTGATGGTGTCATCACTTTTTCACCCCGTCTGTTTACCCTCTTAATCTCTTTTCACCTTAACTCTATAATTTATCCCTCTTCTCCCACTCGCTCTCACTTTCTTTGTTGTTCACCTTTATCCTTACCTTTGTGACTGGTACAGACATACAACAAATGGAGAAACACTGACATTATCAGTGTGACACAGACTTGAAGTACTCTCAGTTAAAATCTGCAATGGATGGCTGCTTGAAAATTAAAAAGAGACAGTGTGACATTGATACAGAGAAGAAGCAAACCAGGCAAAACGAAAACAGTGGGACCTATTTTTGTTAAAATTATCTCTCGAGTGTAACAAATGCTCCGAAGCTCTGACAGGATTCAGTTACAGGGTAAGCAACTGAAATGCACTCCAAGAAAGGCAGTTCCTACAAGCTGCCTTTCTTATAAATTGTAAATTTGGTTTTCTTTACATAAAATTGATCCATATTCCATTTTAGTAGCATCATCTCACAATACATTGAGTACATTTTTACAGTGAGTGGGTGGGGGGGAGATCCTAATGTATTAGGGTCATTGCAGGTACAGCAAAACAAAAAAAAGGTGGAGGAATATGATTGTTAAAAAAAAAAAAATGTTGAGATTTTTAGATCACATATTTTCAAGAAAAAAAGTAGATCTCTGACAGAAAAAAAAAATAATTCCATTATTAAAGGCATAAACATTTGAACTGATATAGTCATATATCAATTGAAATGTATATATTCTATTCCATATCATATATGGTAAAGGAGAAGGATAAGTGCTTCCTTGAGAAAAACAAAATACTAACATGGATTTTTTTGACACCACTGAGGAAATGTATTTAAGTTATAGGTTGGATATTTCTACATTTTGTAGTGTGAGATAATGTTACAACAATAAAATAATTTTGCTTTAATTTTTTATTCATCATAGCCAGTGTTGAGGATGATGTACACAAACACACAAACATAAGATACATATTTTCGTATACTGAACATACAAAGATTTTGAGAGTTATTTAATTTAATGTTTTAGAAAGACAATGTGTCATTTTTCTCCCTGTTGTCTCAAAAATACACTGCTAGTAATTTTTATGCATGTGCATGCTTTACAATTCAGGTAGAGCGCATTGTTTGACATAGTTTTTGCAATGTGAGTAGCATTATCCATTTGGAAATTAAGAAATGCCGTGTGAATGTGTGCGTGTGTGTGTGCGTGGGTGGGTGGGTGTGTGTGTCAGCTTCTCACCATCTCCAATGATAGCCAAGATGGCCAGATCAACCTGTCGCTTCCAGAAGGAACCTTTCTGCAGAGCAATGCCATAACCAGTGGTAGCAAATATGTACCTGAATACACAATCACATAAACAGAAAACTACAAATCAAAATATATGATTTCTCCAGAGTGTCACCATATTAAAAGATGTTTAAGGGACAAAGCAAAGATAATGGGACATAAAAACAAAATGAATGAAAGTTACAGATAAACAGAACCTAAAACAAGATGCACATTAGTATAATGTACTTATATGACCCCAAGCATTTCCAGTTTAATCAGTAAGTACTGACAGTGGATTGCAGTGTATTTCACTTGAATTTAGGTAATAGATCAACACAAATTTGTCCTGAATTGCAGAGTGAAAGTTAATGGATAAATTCTTTTACATTTCATTTTAAAAAATCTAACCAGTTTAATTTGTATGAAGGTTACAAACAGGTGGGCTCTATTTACAAATCTGGGTATCTGTGAATTTGAACTGACTCTTATTTCGCGGTATCAAGTTCAAAGGACTGAAAACAACTGAACCTCAGGCTATCCTCGAGAGCTACAATCCTGCAACTTCTAGATGCATCCCTTTAAAACACACCCGGATCAAATAGATGGCTCATCACCAGGCCTATGAAGAGCTGAATGACGTGCCGATGACTGAATTCAGGTGTGCTGATGCAGGAATGCATCCAAAAGCTGCAGGACAGTAGCTCTGGAGAATGGATGGCCTTTGGTTCACCCCTGATGTAGCTTGTGTAATCAGCTTACTGTGCAGTGTTTGTCTTTCCAGTAAATATAAATTAATATCAACAATAAATTGTAATTGTGTTGCAAATTTTGTTGTGTTGTTTTTGGAAATAGAAATATCCTGTGGATTTAAAGTCTGATGAGGTATAGATTAGCAAAACCACAGTAAAAGGGAATCCCTTTCTTTTCAAACAGATTTTAGACACGTTCCCAAAATGTCAGCTTCTTTTACCGTCACTGCATGACTCACTGTCCCAAAAATAAGCTGCACCGGATCCGCTGTGCCTGAGCTGGGCAATGCCACAGAGCCTTTTCTCTACCAATATTTTGGGTAAATGGCTATCTGTTACTTAAGAACCGTAGCTTTATTTACCCGCTGCCGATGGTCACAAGCTTACACCCTTCATCTCTCCCAGCCATGTAGTTCAACACTGCAGCGTCATAAATGAAGGCATCCAGTTTGCTGTATAGGGACAACAGAACAGAGAACAATGAAAGAAAAGAGATTTTGAAAAAGGAGGTCTTTCACTTTTTTTTATATAAAGAATGAGTAAGAAGTGCACAGGAGGAGACAGAAGGCAAAGCACTGCCTTATTTTTCAAAGCATGTTGGTTGCAGATCAATTGTGAAGTGTTAAATCATCTCCAATAGGCCTGCAATCCAAGCGTATCCAAACACAAAGGACACAGAGGGGATTGACAGTTCAATACGAAACGCTTCATTGATGATAGGCCCTTGGAGGCACATAGGCATTCTAAACAAACTTCAGACCCTCACAAACATTTACACTGTCCTGCCTCGGACCACACAGAGCCTAGTAAACAAGTAAAAGAGGAAAAAAAAAAAGATCCAAGCCCCTGACTGACATTTCTAATGTAACTGATACTGTCACTGTCCTCTTGCTATCACGGCGCACGCACAAACACCAGACTCAGACACTCAGAACCCCGCTAATAGTCTCGTGACTGGCTGACATTTTCTAGAATGTCAGACCCAGCCCTTTAAAAGACGCTCACAGCTGATAGGTTAGCTGTGTAATTAGCTTAACCCACCACTGTCAACAAGGAATACGTGTGTCCCAACATGGAGGACAGAGATTGCAATCGGTAGGCATGTATGACTACCTAAATTAGAGTGAGCACCACTGCCTTTCTAAAAGCATGTGCATGTCTTTTAGAAAACAGGAAGCACTACAGTAACCAAACATTTATCACATCCTTGTATTAGGGAGAAAGGGTTGCAATAGGTTATGAAGTGCTTCAATGAAACTTTTTAAATGTCACGTTAAATGCTGCAAAAATTTCTCCTTAGCTTTGAATGGATAGTTCAGACTTTTTAAGAGTTAAGAGTCTAATAATTAATAATAGATTAATAACCTGCAAGAAGATCTTAGTTTTTGAGCTTACAGTCAGAGCTAAGTCACGACAAATGTAGACGTTAGCGACAAACAAGAGCATGCTAAGCGAAACCGAGGAGAGAGATTAACTGATGGAAAATTAAAGCAAAGTAAAAAATGAATTATACAGCCTTTCACCTGAAACGCTGCTGCTTTACTTTTATAACAAATTTACTTCTGTCTTATATGCTAAAACCATTGTATATTTGAATTAATGTTAAGATGGGAAGGTTATTTTTTCATACTTGTATGGTATTCATAGTAAATAACTACATAAGTCAATTTAAAGTATGATTACAAATGGAACCACTTAGAGATTTTCTTCTGTTTTAGGGTTTGTGTCACACTTCAATCTTCTAGAACCAGAATAAATACAAACTGTAGATTTTAAATGATTTACTTTAATAAGGGAAAAAGCTTTCCAAAGAAAACTGGCCCTGACAGCATGAAGTAGGGCAAAAGAGCTTAAAAAGCAATATGTTATGACCCCATCTAAAGAAGTTCAGGAACAGATGAGAAATGGAGTCATTGACATCCATCAACTTGGAAAAAGTTACAAAGCCATTTGTAAAGGTCAGGGGAGTCTGGCAAATTATCCACAAATGGAGTAAACACAGAAGACTGGTGACTCCTTCCAGGACTGGCCAGTCCACTAAAAATACTTCAAGAGTGCTTTGAAACTCCATGCTGGAGTTTACAGAAGAACCCAGCACAATATCTTCACTCAAGCCTCTCTTGTCTCCGTAAAGGTCAGAGTTCATGATTGACGCACAAGAAAGAGTCCAGCGGAGAAAATAATTGTTGACCAAACAAACCCAAAGGCCCATCTCACATACGCAAGTAAACATTTTGTTCTTCCCTAAGATGCCAAGCAAAAAACTCTGTGCCCTGGCAAGACAGAAGTGGAACCTTTCTGAAGAGTGCGTCTTGTTTTTCTGAAGTAAAACTAACACAGAACTTCATAAAAAGATTGACAGTCGAACAAGATGGTGGTAGTGTGATGGTCTTGGGTTGGTTTGCTTTTTCAGGACCTGGACAACTTGTTATAATTGATGGAACCATGAATTCGGCTCCCTACAAGAGAAACATGAAAGAAAATACACAGCCATTAGTTCATGACCTTGGACTCAAGCACACACTGCACGAAAAGCAATTGCAGCAGGACAACGATCTGAAGAGCATGAGCAAATCCAATGTCTGGATGGAGAAAAAGAAACAAACTGAAGTCTTTTAAATCTGTAAGTTCAAATCTGCGAGTGGTCAAACACTTTTTCATATTGGTGTAAATAATCATCTAATACCAATGTGAAGTGGGTTAAGGTTTAATCACACAATCTCTACAAAAGCAGCTATTTCGGTTTTGAGAATTTAGCCATTTCACTGTGGCAAATGTCTGCTCTTCTTGTGAACCTGTGCTAGCCACTACCTGGAACACTAATGCCTTTTCCAAAAAAATTAAAAAAATGCTAAGAGAATTAAGTACTGCCTATAACCTCTTAAAAGAACCATGATTATCAAATTTGTAACTGTCACTTTAAATCCAAGTCTAGTTTTAAAATTACTGAAAGATAGAGGTATTCCTAGAGATGACTAATCCTATTCCAAGAATCAGACCATTTAAAACTCTGGCACTGGAGTCTTTCATTGAACTCAGCTTCCAGCAGCTGTTGATGAACTAAGATTGCAAAACTGACACACGTTTCACAGTTTCCTGTGAAAAACATAGGAGATGGCTAACCTCCTATGTTAATATTTTTTTCTCAGTGTATTATGACTTATGTCATATGACCAGCTCTGCACACTGTGTCTCGACAGCTGCTGATGAATGGGGTAGATCTGTTCACAAAACAGCTTAAACACTAGCCAATTAATTTTATAGAATTCAAAAGAAAAGTATGAAGCAAAAAAAAACAACAATTTGTTATATAAAAAAATACAGAGCAAAACGACACTGATACATTTTTGATCAGTTAAATTATCAACAAGTAATATACAAATAGAGCTCAAACATTCCAAAAATGTCTTTTGCACCAGATTTAACGCTACACAAAATGTGATAAGTTCTTAATCTTAGGTTCAGGGTTTGCTATGCTTCTGGTCTTTTTCAACGGGAAAATAATATTTTACATTTATTATGTCCAAGAAATTAAAACAGTAGCCAGTAATGAACCGATTGGAGATTTTGTTAGATTTTTTTTTTTTTTTCAAAAATAAGTGCCAGGCAATGCCTTGACAGATGGCTTAATCAACAACATGTGCATGCCAAGCGAAAAGACCTGAACATTCAAGCAGGCTGTGAAGATCATTTTAAGTGCAAATATATTGCGGCTATACCCCTTAGCACTGAACCAAACTGTTTACAAAAAACTGTTGAACTATCAGAGGACTTTGTAAAAAGATTAATTTTCTGCAGAAAATCCTCTTGGGACCAAAGATTGGTCGATCTCCAAAAACAAAACAAAAGTATTGATCTAGGACTCTGTATAGACATATTTAATTGAGGAAGTTAAACTGTCAATTAGGCAGACATGCAATCATCCACAATGTAGGTAAATCAGAAAAAAATACTTACTTGAACTTGCATTATGAGGTCAGTCTTATGGTTTGCACATCACCATCAGCACCCCTGTACTACAAACGTGCATCATTTTTTGTGGCAGATATTGATTATTGAACCAAAAATATCAGACTAATAATCCGGACCCATGAAGTAAATGGTAGATCATAGGGCTGGGCAATAAATCAATAAGAATATATATCGCAATAGACAAGTGATAAATATCAATAGAAATTGCATATTGTTCAATAATTTCACTGAAGTACGATCCAGAACTTAACGGCATTTTGGGGGACCCAAGCAGAGGAAAAGCTTTACTCAACTTTACTCAGCCAGTGAAGCAAAGTTGAAGACATCAGCATCTCCCTCATTTGTAAGGTAGCAACAACTTGTTGAGTAACATGAGCAGCAGATCCAGGTTTCGCCACTGTGCCTCATAACTGCTTAAAAAATAAAAAAAGAACAACAATGTGGAGTGAAATCTGTGGATAACAGAAGAAAGGTCACCCCACCAGTTTGGAAGTATTTCAGATGTTTCAAACAAAGAAAACGAATCAATAATTATTGATATCTACTGATTAGAAATGCTTTTGTCGATATACATTTTTCAGCCATATCATCCAGCCCTAGATCCTCATTTACATTGCGTTTTATTTATTTAAATTTATCCTGCAGTGTTACTATTCTCTGTAGACTTATTCTATGACTGAGTTGTGGAAATTCTCCTTCAGAGTTCCTTCAAGTACAGCTCATTGACTCTTAAATCCAAATTACTTTCGGAATATTAGAAAGCGTATACCTTCCTAATATTGTTTACAACTTTTGAAGTTATTAAACTTTAATTCAGTTTTAAAAAATTACCAAAACAAAGACTTATGAAATTATTGACATTTTTTCCCCTCAAATCAAAATTAAAAAGTAAATAATCGTACACTAAATTAGCAATTTGAACATCCTCAAGTTACTAAGTAAATCTAGAACAGATAATTACAGAGTGTGCATCAGATCAAGAAGGTGTATGAATACAATATTTGATGGTATTAAAAAGTCAAGAGTTAAAGCTTGGGTGTTATGCGCATTTAGATTCAAATCGATTTTAACAGGTTCTATTCTTGTGACTGTAACAGATTTTATTTTTAAATCTTGTCAGCATTATGAATTATGAGACCTAATCCTGCTATCAAGCTTGCTGCGGTGTTGCTTATCCACTAATGCTGTCAAATAGAAATATTATCCAGAGTATAAATGAATGCACACATATTCAGCTTGCTTGCTGTGCAGACATACATGACTAACATGAGAATATATCTTTATTACCTGCTGTCATTTCTGAGACATGTAACACAGATGTAATATCAAACTTCTAGACATATGTTATAACTCCAACAATTTATATATATATATACAATTATACACAATTATAGCTCACAGAATATATCACACTTATGTAAAATGCTTTGAGCTTTTCCATAGATCTAACCTCTGCTCCAGTTATGACCTGCATTCATTTTTCTACCAGTAACTGTGTAACTTACTTTATAGTAACAGTCTATGCAGTATTTATTCAAGTCACACTTTTCATACTCAGTGAAGGTTCAACTGGACTACAGTAAGTTCAAACCTTCACAACGTGTAAACTTCGTACTCGTTCTCATACAGGAAGCTAAAATGACCAACTCTAAATTCACACTGCAGGCCTTAATGCTCAATTCTGATTTTTGGCCAAATCAGATTTTTTTTTTGCGTTGGTCATTCACATTTGTAAATATATGCGACTTGAATGTGAGCTCTGTGTGAACTGCAAACAACCTAAGCATGTGCAGTAGACAGCCATGTAACTTCACACGTGTTTGCGAAAGTAAATATGGATACTAGTGTTGCATTTTGTTGTACCTTGTGTCTTTTCTTTATTTCCTCCAATGGGTGTCTTACATCACCCACTTCACCCTTTTCCCCACACAATAGTGTTTTTTCCTCTTCTTTTTATTTTGACCAATTTTACCTTCAACTTCCTATCCACCCAAACCTTCTGAAAGTTTCCAACTCTTGAATTTGTCCTTGGTTAACTTGTGATAACCCCCATCACCTTTCGTTTGTTCGCAGGAATACAGATACGCAGACAGCCACACAACATCAGTCCTACAAATGGAAGCAATACTAAAAATATCTCTGCTATTCTTTTTAATGAAGCCCAGTCTAAGAGGATCTGTCAAACACATACGCAAGCTCACACATTTGAATAATAACACCCATATGTACAAAATACATATTAATCTAAATTTGAATTTGTGTAAACGGTGTTAAGAGGCACTTCCAAGATGGGAACAAAAGAAAACATGCATTTTTACCCTGATTTGAGGCTGACAAGTGCGTCCACAACACCAGTTTGATGGTACTTCACCATGTACTGGTGCATGGCTGGGTAGTTCTTCCTGATGTTCCTTTCAGTGGATCCATTCGGGACTGTCCCAAAGCGGAACGGAGGAGAGTACGCATACGGATTCTGAAACTGCGGTGGGACAAACAAACAAGAGGAGGAGAGGATAATGAAAAACTGCTAAGCTTACACTCTGAAAGTGAGCAAAAAGAGTTGGAAAAACTGTAACAGATCTTTTGTAAAGAAGGTAAGTTAAAACAGATCAAACAGTTTTTCTTTTTTCATATGCTGCCAATTTCCTCAAAAAAGTAATAAAATCCAATCATACAGATGGATTCAGTGTCAATTACGTTTTTATTCTGATTTGTTCCTAGTCATTTTACTTTATCTCAAGCTACCATTTCCAGCAAGGCACAGTAAGCACATCGTTGTCAATGTCAAGAAATTCTAGAAGCCAGCTTGCCAAGATATGTACTATTTACAAGATATGTACTACAATGCATCTTTGTTGTTACTTTTGTTTA
The DNA here is from genome assembly GCA_903066825.1 of Alfaro cultratus. Lineage (NCBI taxonomy): Eukaryota > Metazoa > Chordata > Actinopteri > Cyprinodontiformes > Poeciliidae > Alfaro > Alfaro cultratus. The sequence continues at coordinate 62,135 of CAEFZX010027532.1, read as the reverse complement.
TTTTATTTTAATTACTAAGGATTTCCTTATCTAGAAGCCTGTAGACACTTTTTCATTTATTTTATGACATTAGACAGCAAAATACCGTTACCTATTTACATTTTTATTTCATATAAAATAATTATATAGGATTTGATGTATCGAATAAATTACAAGATGTCCTTATAATATTTAAAGGGGACAGCAAGCCACCGAAACACTGATACATTTCTATTTCTGTACATTTCAATGTATCAATAGATAAATTTCTATTTTCCATTCATACAAAATTTTGATCTGGAATTTCAGGGCTCAACCAAAGAAACAACAGTTCAGACTGTTGGGAAGGATCATGTTTTGTTTTCGTCCAGCCATGCACACTGTTATTTTCATAACCATAGAGGTGCAACGGATGACACTCTGGAGCCCTTTTAATTGTAAGATCTGGTTGTTGAAATATGTTGCATAAACTTTAAAAACTGCCGACAGTAACTTATAAAGTCAAACTATCTTGTTCATTAGAAAAGTGCTTACTTTACACTCTTCCTCTCTTACTTCTCTTATTGACTGTAGAGCATCTGTGGTGTTTACAGAAAAGCCAGCACTGTTCATGTTTATGCCAGAAGTGGTCAAATTGTCTCCAACTGGACAAGTGTTCTACATTACAAGTGGGTTTTGCTAAAGACAAAATGCAAATGAACTATTTTGAACTACTCAAACCAATTTCCCTTGGACATCTATCTCCATGCTAAGCACTTGTTATTATAACCCTCTTGTGCCTCATCTTCCTTTCTTTTCATGGCATGTGACTCTTCTGAGATTGAGCTGTAAGGTCAGAAGAGGGCAAATATTTCAATAGCTAATCTTTTCTAATAGCTAAAATCCATATCTGTGTTAGAGTTCTTTACTCAAATCTCTTTTGTACGAATGCTAGAGGCAGTCAAATAGTAATATATAAACAGACCCCCAGTCATTCTATCAAACTAGTCCAGCCTAAGACTCTGTGTGCTTGCCAACATATTGGCTCAGTACACTCCATGTAAATTATTGAAATAAGAAACTTACTAGCATGCAATAACTAAAATGCAAAGATCACAATTTTTACTGTGCATTTGTAGTCTTAAAAAGTGTCTGCAATAAATTATCTCGAAGTAAATTTACAACAAACACAGTACACAAAAAGTCGAACTTAAAACTTTTAAATAAATCACAATGGGAATTAAAGGAGTTAGAAATAGGTGATGCTTTGTATGAGCAAGCGTTTAGGCACCCCCAAAATATCTGCAAGAGGAGATACAAACATTTCTCAAAAACATGTGAAAGAATTAAACTAACACTCCAAGAATGTTTCTAATGAGGGAATAACATAATGACACTATATAATACTCAAAGAAGTCAATTTTACATAAATCTCCCCTTTTGAAATTGTTTTTGTAGCTAAACGAACGTCACTTATTTGAGTTTCTCTGGTTTTCAGTTGTGTAAAGGTACGCATTGACTTTGTATAAAAGACAAGCATGTTAAAATAAAATCAAGCTGAGTTTTAATATTGCATTAATGGGTCAATATTCAGCCTGTTTCAGTGTGGCCAGTCATTCCTCATTTTAGTCTGGCCCATTCATTCCTTCCTCGTCTTTCTTGGTATGTTGCTTCCCACACGACCACATTATTCCGTTCTCTACCTAAACTGTCAGCCTGGCCCATATCTGTCCGCCTGTTTGTCATGTACCATCTTGTAAGTCTTGGCATTTCACTAGGCCTCAGTTGCCCCCTCTCCTCCTCTCCCATTCCAGTTGATGCACCCCTTATTCTCTAAGTCCCTCCCTCCTTCTCTCTCAGTCTGCTTAGTGTCAAAGCTCATGACATCACACTTTCCCTTGTAGCACCAAGTCATACATCTGAAACTGTGTCCGTAGGAAATCTCTGCCCTTTACACTTATTTTTTTATTTGTTTCGCTACATCTTGTTTGACCTTTGCCTCCTGCATTTAAAATGTTCTTCCTCATAGAATGACCAACTTTCTCTCTTTTTTTCTTTTACCACAAAAAATGTAATATACATATTTAGAGATAGATAGTAAACAAGTATAGGTTGTAAATTTTATCATTTAATTTAATCATTTTAATTCACAAAAATGCCAATTAAACAAACATTTAATGATGTGACCCTTTTAAACTAGTTTGTATTCAGCTTTTTCAGGCTGACCTATTGCTTAACAAACCTAAGCAACCGACAACTACTTAGCTGGCGTCAAATTGGTATCAGGTCGAGCGGGAAATTAGACAGCTTTACAGCTCTGTACATTTTGAAAGTTGAGTACTCTTTAGGATTTCACCATGTTGTCAGAATAATCTCTTGTCACCAGTCTTTCTTTCTCATTATTGACTATACTGGGAAAGGGACATAATGGTTACAGTAGGAATGCAAGCAATTGGATAGTGATCTGCAGCAAACAAACCATCCTTTGACTTGGAAGTCATCCCCATGTGGAGATACCTACTTGTAGTATTTGTGAGATGTTTAAAAATAATGTAAATCTCATAGTTAAAATCTACTTCGTCAGTGAGGAATGAACAGAGCAATGACTTCTCAGTTTATTAATAATGCTAATTATGTGAAATGCTGATCTAAGACAATAGTCTAAGCACAATTTTAGTAAATTAAATCCTTTCCCCTTCAAATATTAAATTTAACACAGGTGTTATTTAGTTTTAAACAGTGATTAAGTCTTTAGTTGAACAAACAGAAAGAAAGAGATAAAGTATATAATTTTTTTTAATCTGTCCTGTACAGGCCTGAATGTCATACATGTTTCCCCATTAAACTGAAGATTTAACCTAAGTTATAAATTCTTCATGAGAAATAGGAACTGGTTAAGGCCAACCACTTTAAATCGAGGAGAGAGGACACGTTGTGTAAAATTTACTTTTTTGGAGAGTGATGTCAATTTATAACGTCATTCCCTCTTCAAAAATGTACCTGGATTGCTTTGATTCTTTCATGCATGTTTGAGTAGTCCTTTATTCTCCCTTTGCAAGCCATTCAGGGGTGCTTAAACACTTTCTCATTCAATGTGCTGCCTATTTACCCAAAGCTCCTCCTTGGAGCTGCAGCCTCACAGAGCACTCCTCCCCTGCGCCTTCCCCACACAGCTCCTCCAGACTAGCAGCAGCAACAATTGGGAAGATTCTGCTGGAACTGAAAGTCTGCTGAGCTTGTTATGAACAACTTCTGAGTCCAGTGCTTCTAACTTGATAACCTAAATTGTTAAAGAATGTGTTTGATTTATAAACCCGGGTTGTTTGGATAATTAGGGAGAATTAATTCTGGTAAATATTCCAGTGTTCACTACTATTATCCTCCAAATATACAACTAGTGTTAACCTACTACGATTTATTTTCATTTTGAATATAAATGGATATGCATATTTTTTAGTTATTTTGAATTCATTTTCAAAATGATTCACAGCTTTTAAGAGTAGTGATCCAAATTAAGTACATTTGCATTTTATCCCATTTGAGACTATTATTTTAGTCATTAGAAATCTCATATGAACTTGAAGTAAAAGACTTGAACCTTAACATGAATTTAGGAAAACATCCATATTTGAACAAGCTATTAAAAACAATACCCAGAAGTAAAGCAACATTATAAAGGTGAGAGCCATTGAAAGAGCAGGGAACACTTTCTGCATATTCACATTCATTATAATCATCACATGAGAATCAATGAAATTAAGCTGGCTGGATTTAGAAAACAGTTTTACCCTCTTCTTATCAAATTAAGATCCAAAGACCAAGTACAGGAAGCATATTTACAGTATGTTATATTCAACTATTCAATCAATGGCCCAGCTTCTCACTGACAGTCTAAATTATTGCCAAGCAACATTTACATATCCCTTTCTCATTTTGTTTCCCCTTACCTTGTTGTCTGACAGCCCAGTGACTTGGTCAACAAACTCCTCCTGAATCATGAAGGCAGCCAAGTTAGCAGTGTAGGAGGCCAGGAAGATGACAGCAAAGAAGGCCCAAACCGACACTATGAACTTGCTGGTGGTTCCTTTGGGGTTTTGCACTGGCACAGAGTTGTTAAAGACCAGACCCCACAGCAGCCAAACGGCCTTGCCCATGGTAAAAGAAGGACCGTGGGGATCTGAGAGATACAATAAGAGGAAGAGACAAATGTTAAAGTAAACGTAAGTTGCACTACCAGACATTATATGAAACGTCAGTTTTTCAATAATGATGGGGGCATAAAGGTTTCTTCTGGAAACATACTGTTCATTCTAGTGTTTTTGTACATATCTTAGTCAAAACGGGACACAGTTATGAAAGTAGTGGTCATTGCGCTACATATAATCAGGGATTTCTTAGGAAAGCATAAGAGACATGAGAAGTGCTACCCTTCTTCAAAATGTGGTTTGATCTCCTACAGCTAAGACAAGACACTATTTTATCCATTTCCTTCAAACAACAAAAACACTGCATTGTTTCATTGTATGTTTTAACATATTTGAAATAAGCATAATGTATCTCAATCACAGCAAAGGGTCCTCTAAGATAGTTTTTTTTTTTTCTAAGGGCTCCAAATATATAACCTTTTCTGGGTGTTACAATGAGCCTGTAGTGTAAGAAGGTCTCATATCTTGAGACATTGCATATTTAAATGGCATTGTATTTCTCATCATTGTGATTTTTTTTTTTTGTTTTTTTTTGCATTTAGTGCAATGTACTTGATATCAGTATGTTTATATATCTGCATAAAATAAGTCTAAGCTAAGGTAACAACTTTAGGCTTGGTATAGTGTTTGTCTTCTTAAAGTATGTATTATTTTTACAAAACCAAGCAATTTAGTTGTTGCCCTGTGGTACTGACAGAGCTAGCTGACACAAGCACTGAAGATGCTTACACCACTCTTAAGATATCTGTGGAGCATCACTTTTTGGTTCTCAGTAGAAAACTCAATGCAACATGATATGCAAACAAATCTGCATATCATGTTGAGTACTTTGCATATACTGTGGCTGTTGTTGTTGCTGTTGGGTGACAAAAAAGCAAAAAAAAGTTAGAATCTCTCACCCTGTAATTTGAAAACGATTTGACAAATTTAAAAAATTTTCACTGTTTTGGCTCAAAGCTGAACTTTAAATTCCTACATTTATTAGACTATTTAAAAACAAAAGTTGTGATTTTCTTTAAATAAAATAAATAATATTGAGGATTTTTTTCCCCCTAAAAAGTGTACCGATATAAATATATTAATAAGAAGTTTATGTTGAGCTCACCTTTTCCTTGTGCCAGATTTCTGTTAAAGCCAAGAGGACTGATGTACTCAAACATGAAGACAGCCATTGCAGTCACCAGTAGGAGCATCACAAACATCATCACCCACACTGATGCACTGAATGGCTCTGGGAAAAACAACATTTAAGGTACAGATATTAATATTAAAACTGATTAAATCAAAATTTCTCACACATTTTCATTTAGTTTCTCCTCGGTCTATTTTGCAGTGAACTGAAGGAATTAGATCAATTTTGTGCACATGGAGGAACCAAGAGAGTGGATTGCAAGCGGTGCCCTGTGCATTTAGAGTGCTTACAGAAAACCTCATATACTTGCATTTGATTATGCGAGGCACAAAATAGTGTAGGAAGCCCTAGTGTCAGCACTCCTGTCCTCCCTCTGAGCTCACAACTCTGCTGCAGAGATTAAACTCTCATTTTATGTATGGAGGGGTAGAGGGGGACTGTTGGCATAGTGCAGAGCACTGAGTGAGGGTTGTGTAAGAAAAGTGTGCATCTGCTGGCAAGCAGCCATTTAAGGGTTTTCCTGGTAAGCCCCCATAATAGCCACTTTCACAGCACTAACTGCGTGCAACATTCATGTCAGCGTGTGAACCTGGGTGTGAGTTTGTGTCCGTGTACAGCATGCTGGTATTGGCCTGTGTGTTTCAGCTTGCAGGAATTTTTGCTTAATTCCGTTTGCAAGTTGGTGGACTTTTGGAAATGTCTTGTGCGCAGGAACTTGCTGAGAAACTCCGCAGCAAACTGAGCCGATACAGCAGGAGTTTTCATCACCCTTCAGTTAACTTTTGAAGTGTCGTGAGAAAGGAATTGAGCTGATTCCTCCAGATCAAAGTATACACACTCACACAAAAAACAATTGATAAAACTGACAGCAGTTACCGAGAAAAGCTGATGGCGAGACAGTTCCATTACTACGTGAGACCATGACGCTGATCCCAGTTTCTACGAACGGGACGGAGAAATCGATGACCTCAGAACGCTCCTCATTGATCGTCAGAGATCCGACGGCCATGACGGCTTTCTTATAGACCACCTTTTTGAGAAGTGGTGAAGAGGGAGGAGTGCAAGGATTGAGTAGGAATGGGGTGATGTGATTTTAAAAAAAAATATGGAAGAAAAATAGCAAGGAGCAGGGGATAAAGAACATTAAAAAGACATTACTTAAATTTGTTTTCAATGAACTCAGTAATTTCCACATTAAATGTGCCTTTATATACATCAATGAACATTTAGACGCTCAAACTGTAAAACATGCAGTTTTTTCCTTACGTATCCAAAGTATTATTGAATAGATCATTTCTATCAGTAATTTGGTTGAAAAAGTAAAACTCACAGGATTATTTTTTAGTTTGTTAAAATTTTCTATTACACTATAAGTGGAGGACAAGCAATAAATACAAATAGGTTTTATTCAGAATTTGCTAAGATTTCTCTATTTTTTGGAGCATGTAAGATCAAATATTGTTTATGCTCTTTGACGTGATCTTTTTTTGACTTACCTCTCCCACCATCCCATTCCAGACATTGTTGATTTTCTTGCCATGCTTGCCATTGGTTACCAGGTACAAGTCATATGTAAATTTGACGTACTTGGCAATCTTCTTCAGAATGTCAATGCAGAAGCCTTTGCAGCACTTCTTGATATATGTTCCACCAGCCTCAGTTGTGTTGCTACAGAAACACAAAAATAAAGACCACCATTATAACTCAATTAAGCAATTCTTTGCTTGGTGACAGATGCTAAAAAGAAGACATGATTAGAGAGAATATTTAACTGAGAGAAAATGCTAATTGTCTTCCTTTCCTTTTTCTGGTTAATCACACACCTATGGCTCTAATCCTGGTAACTTCATTCATCCTTTTCAAGTAATAAGTTTCAATGATTCTGCCTTTCAATGACAGAGAACTTTAAAACGAAGTTCTTTCTCTCCTTCCCCCTCTGCATCTCCAGTCAAGGAGGACTTGATGGCATTGCATCTGCAGCGCCTTGCCATCTGTGTGCATGAATCTGAGAGCAGAAGAGTTCAGAAACTTCTGACTCACACACACAAACACAAACTCACACCCACGCACAGAGTGCATTAAACTTTCAGCCACCTGGGAGTCTCATTTAACTTTTAAATATGTGCTAATTAGAGGACGCCAACGTCGTCCTTTAATTTAACATCCAAATTTGACAGAGTGAGAGAACAAAAAAAACAAAACAAAAAAAAACTTGCCGACTGTGACTCTGCAGTTTTAACTCTGTTCTGTTTCACCAAAGTGCACCTGGGAGTTCATGGCCACTGCTCCAAAGTCTAAATGCCAACAATCAGGGAAAATTGTATCAAAGTGGCTTCGATTACTTTTCTGCTGCTTTGATTGAACAGTTGCCTCACTAAAACTGGACGTTTGGTGATCATGTTACCGGCTCCCTGCAAAATAGTTAACATTGGTATTGGAAATAAGGATAGATACTTCATCAGAAAAGTATCTACTGGGTGCTCTCTTTTATATTTTCATAGAAGCTACCATGACTCAGTGCTTCAGTATTTAGCTCGTCCCTAAACAGAGAAACTGTCAAAGCTATTTATGTGTTAAGTTTGTATTGAGTAATTATGTTTTAATCTCTTTTTCCTTGAAAAAGCTGCTGATTAAGATTTTTTGCTGAGTTCAACTGTGCACTCTTTGTTTTTCCTTAATCTCCTTTCTGTTCTGCCAATCCCTAGACGTCATGATGTTCCTGCTAAAATCAGTAGTGCTCTTCCTGTGTCACTACATCATTGATCTGGAAATTTTGTTGCAAAGTAAGTGACTTGATACAATGGGCTTCCTCAGATGTATTTTCTTTCAATTAGCATCAGAGGACCAATGAAAGTTGACTAGGACTTATACATTTGACTAAAATGTCTGTACATAACTGGATCTAGATCTGATCATTTAATTGGATTGTACAGAAATTATATAGATCAGTTCTTCTGCATAAATTATGATTAATTAGAACTATGTGTCATGTAAAGTGCCTTGAAATAACACTGGTTTTAAATTGGTTGTAAATAAAAATGAACTGAGTAGATATGGAAATGCATCCAGTAATGAAATTCGGAATAACAAAGTGAAATCAAAGGTGATGTTAGGTTATTTTAAAACAGCTTCTCCAGGCACAACCAAGAAGAAAGAAGTAAAACTTTTATCTGAGACACATTCACAGATTCTGTGGTTTAAGTAACTTATGAATTACTAATAAGAATAGCATTTTTATTCAGGGAAAGCACAAGACTAAAGGAATAAAAGAAAACTACATTTGGTTCTGACTTGTTCTGAGTTTCATACACGAGAATGAACTTTTAAAGCAGCCTTCATGAACTCATTGTAGTTCAGGGAGTAAGAGCCTTTGATATAACAGAGGCTGTTTGTGAAGTTGTCAGGCCAACTTCACACAGTAACACTATTGGGCTGGGGGGTCTCCAGAGAGGGCATTGAGGGCCTGTGTATGATTGTGTGTTTCAGTTAGTATGGCTTTTTCTCAGGGAAAGCCTGGATGAGTGAATTTACACTTCTGCATGCATGGATACCCTTCAAACCCCAATCCAACTCTTCTGCTGCCACTCCCCATTTACTGCTTCTTTCATCCCTTCCATCTAGCCCTCTTTCTCCATCCAAATGGACACCACGGATGCTTGAGTGGGAATTGCTCTGTGGGAGGAAGGAACAGGGCTGAATGCACTGGTCTGTGAGTGGACATGTGGCAACAGGGAGCGTTTATGAACTTGTGAATGTGTGTTTGTGTTTGTCCTTGGAGATGCTTTATCCTCCGCCCTACTTCACAGTGATTCTGGATGATAATCTCTTTCAGCCTCTTCCCTTAGACCACCATTACTGTTTAATCATCTCTCTCGCTCCGTGTAGCTCTCTCTGTAGTCATGGTGGAAACCTGAGACACAAATGTGGCCATTTTTAATGGTGTGCTAATGAGAAAAAAAAAGAAATATTTTATGAGTTCTAAAGAAGTGTTTGCCAATTAGAATATTTACATTGTTGACCTTCCTTAATATTAAGTAATGCAGTTCAATCTGGTTTGAGAAACATCAATATTTAGGCCATATCATGTTTGATCTAGATGCTGACATGCTCAAAGCATAATTCTAACTTTGTAAAATGTAGAATTTTAGACTTATTTTAAATCCACCAAAAACACAGTTCTTGAGCCATCTGAGAGAGACAGTTTGTGTCAAGTAGTTGACACCATTTATAGAAATTTCTGATCAAAACTGCATATGTACGCAGGAAGTGAATGACGCATAGCAACTACAGCTAAAGGTCTAACAGTCTTGCTTCATGTCGTCTAATTTTTCTCAGTGGAGAAAAGACATATTAGCAAATTATCTAAAAACCCGATTGCAAGCGTTGGTCCAGCATTAGCCAAGCCGTTTAGTGAAATGGTCTCACAATGTGTTTGCCTTGAAATCAGCTAAAAGCAAGAGTTTGTTGGGAGAAAATTTGGTAGGAAAGGAAGTAAATTGCTTAGTTCAGCAGTCGCCTCCATTTTCAGTGGGAGGAAAGAAGCTGCTGCATAGGTCGAATACTGCACCTCTGTCACTGCTCATAACAGGGGGAAGAGAGCAACACAGCAACAGAAATAAAGTCGTTAGAAAATTGATCATGCGCTCTCAAGACCTTAAATTATTTTGCCGTTTTATGACTAAAATGTCTTGCAAAAATCTCCATACCCTTTGAACCTGACAGACTAACACAAAGTTGGTCTGTCATACAATTCGTACAATACGTCGAGAAAGCATACTGTTGTTTTACTTTTTTTGATACGTCACAACATTTCTGATCCATGTGAAAAAGTCTGATGCACAATCTATGCCTAGGGTATTTACAACAAACCTAACCGACTTGTAGAAAAGGCAGCATCAAACTTACTCTTTGATATGCTTCCTGCAGGGCACAGAGTTCCTCATACAGGTACCAGTGAGTCTTTCAACATCCTCCACAATAACAAAGGGTTTCTCCTCCAAGGTGACAATGGACAGGTGGTTGTCGTCAAGCTCGGCATCGCCAAAAGAGTTGAACCGTGGCCACACTGGGTATTTTAGTGTCAGGCTGCGATTGTCAAGTTTTCCCATCTGTTGACAGGGAGAGGAAAATGTAGCATGAAAACAAACAGATTACATGCAAAATCACCCTCATCAGCAAATGTGCATTAAAGAAATGACTGAATTCAGTGAATTTACAAATCTAAGTTAGGTGTGCTTCCATTCCTATGGCTGCTGTTTGGTGTGGATCTTTGAACTACTGGGCTCAATTGCAAGTGGCTACAGGCACGTGATTGCATAATCAAACCATTTTGGATAAATAGTACTGTGTCTAAGACTAGATGTTTAAATTCTTATCATTTTACCTTTTTTCAGATCATCCAGTGGCAATATATTACCCACATTTTCTAGGTAATAGAAAATGTGTGTAAGGCTAAATTTGAAGAAACAACAGAGAGATACTAAAATGACAGATGCACAGAGAGTAGGTGGAAAACGTCATATTAGGGTTTTGCTATAAATCCAAACCTATACTGTATGTCCAAAAATGTAACAGGGGGAAGCTGTGAGACTGGTTATATTTCAGAAAGTTTCCAGAGCTGTGATGTCACTGATTCCCCTATGGAAGACATTTACCCATTCACATCTCCCTGTAAATATCTATGTGGGGGGCCTGCGAGCCTATGCCTTACTGTCAGATAGAGAAAGTAAAGAGAAAGAGAAAAACAGCAACAGACACAAGGCTTTGCATTACCTATTATATTAATAATACAGTAGAACAAAAAAAAAAGACACAAAATTCCCCTCTACTGCAGAAATCTTGCCTCTATCTCTTCTTCCTCACTGTCTCCTGGCTTCATATAAGCCTGAATGCGGAGTCATCTCATAGTGTTTCTATTGTAGATTTGGTTAATCTCATCATAGGAATTTGCAGAAAAAACACACTTTTTGTTAGCATAACCCACTTGTGGCATAATTCTTCAAATTAGTAAAGGTAGAGCATTTTTTCAATGATCAGTCTGTTGGCATAGATCCCACATTTAAGCAAACTTTTCACAGTTCCAAAATAGTTTAGATGTCAGCAAATCTTGAAGCACAAGTCATTCCTTCTTTATCAAATTTTAAATCTGTTCTGATGTCTGTCAGAGATCCCTGTCCTATTGGAGACAAAACTGTCAAGATGTTGATTTGAGAGTAAGCTGAAGAATTTGAGGCTAGTTTTTCATCTGCATTTTTTCCATTCAATGTTTTCAATTCACTAATACCACTGGCAGTAAAACAGACCTACAAGATGGTGCTACAATCACCATATATTTGTTTCATACTCTTAAGTTTGAAAGCCTCACCTGGACTCTTCCAAACAAATGCTTTGACATTGTACCAAAGAAGTCCAACCTTTGCTTTATCTGACGATAAAACCTTTCCTCCAGAAGGCATTTTGTTTGTCCATGTGACAAACAAACTTTCATATTTTCATGGACATTAGTGTAATATGTCTATATTCTCTGGATGTTGAAAATTGTCTGATCACTTTACCACATACCAGAATGTTGGAGTTGTTTAGTTTGGATAGGTGCCAAATATGACAGCATTAGAGATGATTCACTTACATATTCAGGAACAGATACCTTTAAAGACAAAAATTAAAAAGCTTGGTCAACATTTCCTCAATGAAGTAAAGTTAGGATTCATCTTTTTTGTAGTCCATTTGTTGAAAAAATCCTAGCCAACCTACCAGCTGTTGGTCGGCTATTGTATCTCAAATTAGTAATAGTGTTTTTTCCCTTCTTTTTTTCAAAGCACCCACTTGGCACTTTTACACACATGATTCACGGATCAGTTTTAATCTGGCCTCCCCTTTGACCCTGCAGTCATAAAATGGTGCTTTTACCTATGAACACATAAACACTCACACCCTCCGGTTCTAAGCCCGCATGCTTGGCTAAGTCATTAACAGGCGAGCAGAGAGAAGGAAATGAAATTAGCATTTTAATTGTTTTGCTTTGAGTGGTTTTCTACCCTTTGACAGGGATTAGAGTCTCTTCTCCGCTGTTAGCCTGCAAGACTGTCAACAGCTCACTCTGCTGTCAGCCGCAGCCCTAAAGTGCGTGCGGGCGCGCATGTGTGTGTGTAGGAAATTGTGTCAAAGAGAGAGTGAAGCAGGACAGTATGTCGAGGTGCGGTTCTCTGGTGTGTCACCTTCAGTCTCTGGGGATTGTCCGCTTTTGGCTATCTGTCTTAGCCCAGCTGTTTTGCATTTCACATGTGAGTGACTGCGTCTACAGACACACATGCTTGTGTCAGTAGGAAAAGGGACTAGTGATGAAGGAAATAGTGAGGCTTAGGGTGAATAAGAAAGACAAAAGCACTGGCACATCACTGTGCGTCACAACTTCAATAATGATTGTAAATGTTATTGTCATTTTTCACAACATTAAATTACATTATGCAGGTGCCTTACAAAAGTCTCAACTCACTATGACGTATTTCCTCTTTGTTTATGCATAACCTAATGCTTTTGGAATTATGTAAATGACCTTAAAGAAACTTGCCGAAAAGGGTAGATCAGCAAAACTGCAGAATAGGAAAGGAGGTCATCTATCAACTAGGTAACAAAGAGACCAAATGTGACCCTGAACTAGATGCGCCAATTCAAAGTGGAAACACTCTAAAATGTAAGATGCATTAATCTGCGCCTCAAGAATGCCTCCAAAAAATGTATCTCAGACTTTGAAAACCCAGGAAGAGTAAACAAATAATTTTGCAGCTAAGTTGCATCTACTTGTACAAGCTAAACCCCCCTTATGTTACCCAAGATCTTCCCCGTCACATTTGAGGATTTGGATACAAAGGTTGTTTTTTATCAACAGTGCCCGAACGCTGCTTGTCTCTTTATCAGTAATTGATAAATTAGTCAAACTCAATAGATTGATGCTAACCATAAACATGCTGTTTCACTTCCTGTGCTTCAGCTTAAACCATGCTTATTTAATACTGAGGTAAAATCTGATCTATTTTTGCTCATTGCTTATATAATAACTGGTTCACTGTAATATGTACTGATGCCAATCAGGATGCTAATGTGTTGCACATTGTTCATTTTATGAGTTGACTAACAATCTAGTGGATAAGTACACATTCATCTGCAAGGTTGATTCTAATGCTAAATATTATTTTTTATAAGGTGCAGATTAAAACAGAACTGAACTTAATTTTGAACACAATTTAAAGATAAACTATGTGAAGAAGGGGCAGATGAACAAAACAGGGTTGCATCTGAATTGGACCAAGCTGGACTATAATACGGTAAAGTTCAGCAGTTCAGTTACACAATCAGCAAAAGAGATGGAGGCAGAAACTGCAACGACTGCTCAGACCACCTCTCTCTAATCTGTCGCTTCTTTTGACGACTTTTCCGCAGAATATACAATCTCAAGATTTTCATTAGTGAGTTCACCATTTTGTTCCAAAATTAACCCAGAACTGCCGTCAAGTGGCCAGATTGCTTTACAATCACATCAACTTAATGAATGCATTGAAAGCATCAAGGCAGCGACGCACGACAGTGTTAGAAATGGGCAAAGTCATTTTGTGAATAAATGGGTCTGAAGACTGAAATGAAGGTGAGAAAATGGTTTTCACAAGATGCTGTGAATTCCAGCCTGTATCGTGCGCTATCGGGGAGATCATCAGGTGTATTCATTTCACCTGTCAGTGGTCATAATATTGTGCCTGTTTGGCGCACTCATGCAGTACTCTCATGCACATTTATAACAGACCTGATGGGCACAATTGAAGAATCTTTGATCAGTTCAGTCAATAGTATAATCTAGTAACAAAGTGAGTCAAATATTCTTGGAAGACACTTTGCAAAATGAGAGGATGATGAGGAGGAAGATGGAACAAAGAAGCTGACTTCAGCATTCCCCCTCTCTGTCCTGCTGCTCTCATCATCCCTCCTTCCTTCCCCAGTGTCTTCTTCTCTCTAATTAAAGAAAGAAGGGTTATAAATTAATGCCCAGAAAGGAGGAGGGCTTGAGTTTATCGACCGTCAGAGAGAGAGAAAGAGATAGAGAAAGATGAATCTGCTTGGACATAATACCAGATATTTCATGCACACAATGCTAAGACTGTTGCAAAAAATGTATGGATGTGATCTGACAGTCAGGCCAGTGGGAGGTTAAAGTGATAGGGCCGGCGGGATTACTGCATTGCAGGAAGCAAAGAGGCTATCACATTATCACCGGTCAGAGATTAAGAGCCACAATTTTATCTGGACAATTTTATTCTAATCTTCAGTGCACTGTAGTTTGATTTCAAGTTATTTGTGACATTTGTACGAAAACAAAGAATAGATATGAATAAAGTATATTCTATTCTATGTATCAATTCTAAAACATTTCTGTATTTGACTGTCAAATGCTATAATGCATCAAAACCAGGCTAATCAAAGCAGAAAATATTATAAAATCAATCAAAACAATAAACAAAAACTTTGTTCAAGGCTCCTTCTCTGAGCACCTTCTCTATGCCAGTCTCACGGGGAGAGTTATCACTGTGGCAAGATGCATTATGGGAGAATGAGTTCCTAATAGTGTGGAGAAACCCATTCAGTCATAAAACAGTATCTGTCACTCCTGTCAGACAAAATTACGTCGGTAAAATGGATTCTGCTTCTCCCGCTCCAGCCCTTGCTTTGAGTGTTCCTCTGTGAACGCGTGCGCGGGGAACTGTATGTGTGTTGCGTCCGCCGGCTTGCGTCACGGTGCGCGTGCGAGCCAGCGTCTGTGAGTGCAAAACGAGGGCACAGAGAAAGAGGAAGAGTGAGAGAAGACTCTAATCACTGATTTATACTGTTTTTCCCTTTCAAGTGCAGTTCTTTTATTGAGATTCAAAGAACAGTGACGGCTGCATGTAAAAAAGCCTTCCTGTGATTATGTGTCGACCTGGAAGTGTGGGTGTGTGCGGATGGGTTCCGTGTGTGTCTATGCTCCATATTGTGATTCTTCAAGCACAAATCCCTTGTTGTCTGCAATAATTATTTTGTGAACTGGATGCAAACTCTGTGGCAGTTTCAGAAGCAATTTGCATTCTCCATCCACTGTGCTGGAACAAAAGTTGCTTTATAAGGTAAGTACAGTCTTCTCATTTAATTAGTAAAGTTGCATACAAAACACAAACTTTTTTTGAAGGTGTGGTATAACTTTTTTTAGCCATAATAAAGCAATGTGCACCGTTTTCAATATGTAAATTTGTACATATATGCTTTGTTTATGTATTGCATATAGACTGTCTTGTTAAAAAGGCAATTGCCAACAAAAAGAAAAAGAAAAACAAAAGACAGATCCCACACTCATTGGACCACCTTTAACTGTGACTATTTGCTGTGGCATTGTTTTGATGAACTTCTGCAATGCCACAAGATTTACTTCCTTCCAATGTTGCATTCACTTTCCACCAAGATCTTGTTTTAATGATGGAAAACTGCATCCACTGTGCAAAGCCTTCTCCAGAAGATCACAGATTCAAAATGGAGTTAAGGTAAGAACTCTGTGAAGGCTGATCCATCTGGGAAAATGGTGTCTCATGCTCCCTGAAACAGTCTTTCACAATTTCAGCCCGATAAATCCTGGCATTGTCATCTTGAAATTTCCCTGTTAAAAAAACAATCCATTGATGTAAAAGCTCCGTCATTCTCCATCTTCAGGTAGTCACCTGAACCTGGACTTAACCAGCCACAGTTACAGGCATTTTTCTAACTTGGGTAGTTTGTGTATTTAAGAAATTGCTGAAATAGAGGAATTCTCATGCACAACCATTCCATTAGAATGGCTCAAATAAGAGAAAGTATCCAGTGAGCAGCAACTTTTTGGAAGAAAATATATTACTGGTTAGCAATGTGAGAAAGGCTGCAGCAGCTCAAACCCAATAGAACACAACAAGTGCATCTCCTGTCAGCTAAGAACAGGAAAATTACACAGTTTCACCAAAATTAAACAATAAAATCATGGGAAAGCAATGCACAGATCTGTCTGACTTTATATTGATGAAGGTGGTAGTGTAAGTGCTGTAAGTTTTTGGGCACACTTTAAGCATGGTTTCAAATCCACAACTGAGCGTGCCTTAAAGGACAAAGGCCCTATCCAAGTATACCCAAGTCACCAGATTTCAAGCTAACAGGGTGCTTGCGAGATGGCGGAACGGGAAAATTCACAAACCTGTACCAACTGCATGAGCTTACTGAAATGGTCCAAAATTTCTCAGGAATGTTCCTGATACATTTTTGACTCTACTCCTTGAACAACTATGCAGCATTAAAAGGAGTTCAACACAGTCCCAGCAAGGTGTCCCCATTAAAGTGGCTTAAGAGGATCAAATACCTTTTTATTATTTTAATGTATGGAGATTATGCTTGATGTCCCTGAACTTAAGTTCAAACCACAGCAGTAGTTTAACTGTGTTACAGGGAGAAGAACATGTGGATGTTTCAAACATGTGAGTGCTAAACACTTGTAGGTGTTGAAATAAACACAAAGCTTTCACATCCTTTCTATTAATGTGCCTCATGTTTCACTCTGTTGATACGTTGCCCGTGTCATTCTCTCACTCATTTCCTCTCACTAGCTAAGCCAAACTCTTTATCTCTGTTCCTTTCCCGATCATTAGGTATTGCACTCTTTTCCTTCCCCATACATCTTGCACCCCAAGGGAACACATTCAATATTTTTAGTATGTATCTATATTTTAGTGCATGCACAGATTTTTTTGTTTCCACTCTTGATCATCATCATGCAGCTCACTTGTTTTGCCAATGATTTCTGGTGCATGGGTTGAAAAGCTCCAAATTTGGGTGCTGGTGTTTCTCTTTGGGTTTCAGGGTAATTTTCTGCACCACAGAGAAGTGGCACGGATCAATTTCATAGACTCTCTGTTCACAACACACTACTTGTCCTCAACACACTTACAAAGGTTTGTGTGTATGTCGGCGTGAAATATGACAAAGCTGCTCCAACAAATTGTCGAGCACACTGTTCAAGTTTCTCCAAACAAAGGACACACAGGAAGATATAGCCTAAGGTATATCAGACTGATTGCAGCACAAGTTTCACCAATAGTGTTCCTGTTGATTACCAGTGCTAAGCGGCAAAAAATACGCCCATGCACACACAAGAGAGCGGTGACCCTTTGCCAACCTGATAACAGACATCTCAGGTTTTGATTAACTCTGCTCTGAGGTGCTATAAGAGAGCCCAGCATCAGAGTGTGCGGATTATTGGGCTTAGAGACGGATAGTGAAGGAGGACAGGAAGGAGGAGGAGGGTGGAAAAATATGGAACTATAGAGTAAAATGTAAAGACCCAGAAAGGAAAGTGAGTGCAGCAGAATTTTTAAAAAATGCCAAAAAGTTGGATAATCTGACAGAGGGGATGAAAACAAACCCAGGATAAAACTAATTTACAATCAATCTTTCCTTTCTTGCTATTAAGCTCTTCTCTGTATCTACACCTTTTCTACTTATACTCTGAAACTTGTCCCTTCTCCCATTCCACAGGGTGAATTATTGGGGTATTAACTATAAGATATTTGAGCAAGAGTGAGGAAGCCCAATGTAGGTATAAAGATGCATGACTGCCATTTAAAGTCCATTACAACATCTAGAATAGCGTTTACAGTGGCCATTTATCAAACCGCCTTCCACACACTACTCCTTTAAGGAAATCTATAGCCCTATTTTTAAAAGAGGTCACTCATCAACAGCATATTTTTTGATAAACAAAGTTTCAAATATATTCTTCACACAGTTGATTAATGGCAACTTGCAATAGTTTTTATGTTCTTAAAAAAAGAATTAATGCCCTTCATGGGTCTATCTCTTTCATCTAATTTTTTACTCACTGCAATAATTTCAAATTCAAGGCATGACAAAAACATAAGTTGCTCTCACACTCCAGTCATGCATGTTGGCATATTTACAATTTACAAATATTTTCATACTTACAAAGTTTTTTTTTCCAAAGATACATTTGTTTGTACATATTGTGAGAAACACTAAGTTTCTGTCACGTGTATTAAGTAAGTGTACCATTGATATGCACCGGTGCGTATATTGCATGTGCACATCCAGTCATTCGGCAAGATGAGATTAATAATTCTTCATCTGCACAGACAGGGCTTCTGCATAATAAAAGTATGAATCTAAATTACATCAATTTAGAGTCATGCCTATGACATTTGTGAAATACTTGCATAAATTACCAATGTGCTGCATGTTGTCTGTGATGTATTGAAAATGCCCTATTTCATTTACATTTTTGATAAGAAAACAATCTGTAGTAGCGTGGCTTATCTGGAAAACAGCATAAGATGCTTCAAATGCAATGCTGAACTGGTGTTTTGGATATTTATGGAAATTTGCATCTTGCACTAAATGTAGTCTGTTGGCTTGTAGCACTTTAATGTTAGTTTTTTAGTGGAAATAAAAATAATACTTATATGTTCACTAGATTTATGTAAAACAGGTTTCTGTACAGTAATTTAAATAACATTTTAGCTTTAATAGCACTAATCCAGTGGACTTGGAGGTTGACATTGCTTGATGAAGGTTTATGACATGCAACAGGAAATCCAGCTTTCTCCAAGGCACGGGCAAAATTGTCAAATACCCTATTATGCAAACGTTCAAACTAAACTCCAGCAATGTGCATGTGAATGAAAAATAGCACCAAGATTCTATAATGATGTTTTGCATAACAATAGGTGAGAACTACAGTATGCAAGCAATACTAAGCCGAGCTAAGATACTTGCGGGTCTTACCTTTTCCCACTCTCTCTCTTTATTGAGAACAATGACAACAAGCTTTGGGAATTCTTGGTAGCCATCCTCTGTGAATGACAAGTCCCTGCCATCCCATGTCACGTTCATCATGTACCTGAGAGCAAAATGTGAGGATAATTAAGAGGAGTAGGGGGAAAGCATGAGAAGGGCAAGAAAGGAGGAGGGAATAAAATAAGCACAAATTATCATCTGAAAAATAAATTTACCATCTACAAGTTATGCATTTTGCTTGGACTATCACTATCTTTCAAATTTAAAGGAATTAAACAGTTACAAAAATACAGAAACAATAAAAAGCCATTTTCAAATAAATATTTTATTAAAGAAAAAAAAAAAAGCAATCCAAATTATTATGGTCATATGTGAAACATATATAAATGTCCTCGTTAAAATATGAATTAACTGTGACTTCATTTTTTTTTTTTTACTTTAACTTCATTAGACAAATCCAGGCCTCATTGCAGTCTGGTCTATATAATCAAGGCAACAGTTTAACAGAACCTGTCTGATTGCATGAACATCACAAAAAGAAACAAACCTAAATCTAAATAAATTCAAAAACAAATTACAAGCGAACTTATTGACATCTAAAATCCAGGAGAGTGGTATGAACACTTTTCTAAGGTCAGAGGGAACAGCTGTGAAGCTTTTCAGAAGGTTTTCGTCACATTTTAGACAGCGTATGTGTTGCTAAATCTGGTGTGAACAGAATTTCCAATAGATAACATATCGACAGTCGAACATGGTGGTGGTGTTGTAGCGGTCTAATGCTGCTTTTCTTCTTCTGGACCTGAATGACTTAACGTGATTATTGGAACCATGAATTTTGGTCTTAGTCAGAAAATACTGAAGCACAATCTCCTGCCATTGTGTTATACCTTAAAGTGCAATAGTACTAGTATTATGCAGAAGGAAAATGATCTGAATAATAAATAAATACAAGCAATAAAGCATAAAAACCAAACAAAGTTTCTGGTTCTGGAGGGGCCTAATCAAAGTCTAAGCATAAATCAATTTGGGATGCTAAGATATGACCTTAAACTGATGTTTCTTGATTTAAAAATCCAAACTGGCTAAATTAAAACAAGGAGAGTGGGCCAAAACTCATTGCCAGTCATCACAAACGTTTAATTTGCAAATGTCACTGCCAAGGGTAACGCAGCCAGCCAGCCAGCCAGGCTTAGGGGGCAATTACTTTTTCACATAGAGCCAAGTTGGTTTGGATAGGAATTTTGTAGCTTAAATACATTTTAATCAAAGCTTGAAATTGCTTTTTTTATTCACTCAGGTTATCTTTGACAGTTATTACAATTTTATTTTGTGATGTGAACAAAATTGCATAAATGTGTTTTATGGCAAAGCATTTTTCATCTACTGTTTTATGAAAGTTGTTCTTTTTTTGGCCTTTTGATGCAAAGCAATTAAAAAAAAAACGTGGATGTCTTCATCTGAATGAGAGTGAGGATTCCCTGAGATTGATGCATTTCTAATCTGACAGCATGTACTCGAGAATGACATCTGCACTATGGCGGCTCGCAGACAGCAAGATTATTGATATAACTCAAGAAATATAATTTTTTGTTTTATTTTTTTTAAGTGTAAAGCACAATTTATGTTTTATCCATGGTGATAAAGGGTCTGTTGTTAATTAAATAATTGTATTATCTTATTTCTATAAGTGCAGATTGTCTAACATGTAGGTTTTCTTTTTCCATCTATTTTTCCTTTGGTTAAATCTCCAGAAGTCTGTTTGTAAATTTGGGAAAAATATCAACTGGTCAACTTATTTCAGAGAATCACTTGACTTTGATTTGCATATTATACTTTACCTACAGCCACCGTTAGTCGTAAGACATAACACAACCACGTACACACAGATTGTAATGGTTGACCCACATGGCAGGTCACATTAGCTAAGATGGAGGGCAGTAGGGAGATATTCTTGGGTCCACACAGGCTCCACATTAATCACGACTGTCCTTTGCTACTCCGTCTCCGTTACTCCCTCTGTCAGCACTCCTGTACGACACAGAGGAGTTTGCTCCGATTTTCCTTCCTCCTCGTCTTGAGAACAGGCAACAGGGCGGACTTCTAAATGGAGCATGTGGCCCAGTGTGCCGGCACAAGGCCACAGTGGAATGCAGCAGGTGAGGTGTTTCATGTAGGACATTGTGCAAAGGACTTTGGTGCAGTGTCAAGCTGGCAAGAGTAACAAAAAATGTTTATAAGTTGAATGGAGAAAAAAAGTAGAAATCTATTAGAAAATGCTTGCACGTCAGCTTTAAGTGTCTTTGCCCAGTGCGTCGACATGCTTGTGGTCTTAAAGACTTAGAGCATTAGATTCATAATCTTCAGCTTGTGAGTGAGAAGTTAAGAAATATTTTGATATAAATTGTCCCAAAAAGACTTATTGCCATACAATACAGTCTAATTTAAATCTACCTTCCATTCTGCTTAGTTCATCAAGTAGCTCTTTTAAACAGACTATCTCTGGCACCATGGCTCATAAAAAAAATTAAAAAATACTATAATGATAGTGCATGGGGTGCAGACTATTGACATATAGTGTTTGGTGCTAAATTATGCCCACATGTGCATTCAAGTTGTTGCTGCTGAGAATGAATTCATTTTATAAGTACAATTATTTGGTTTGTAAGGAAGATGTTAGAGAAATTATGTTTTACTTTAGCAGTTTTACTAGTTTGTATTTCAATCTTAAGTTTAGTATTCACACCCCAGAGAAAAGTTGTTAAACTGTGTGGAAGTTAAACTTGCTTTTGTCCAAGACCTTGAAGCTGCAGCTGCCGCTTATCTTGGGAGGGCCTGTGTAGCCGTACTCCTTTCCATTCTCCCTTCACATTCCATTCCTGCTGTGTTTTGTAATAAATGACCAATGCTGATGCTGAAAGTCAGAACGCATGGTAGACTCCTTGAGAAAGGGATCTGCTGTGTCTTCTCCTTTTGCAAAAGACTTGATTGAAAACTAATGACTGTTTCTGTGGTTCTTCTTGTACAGGATTTAAAATTCCTAACATAAGAATACAGTGCTGTGCAAAAGTATTTGATTCTTAGGTGCTTATTTTGTCTGTTTAGAAATAACCTACAAATCTAGAATGCTGTGAGTGCAAAAGTTTTTGTTTGAGCAACTTACTCAATAATGGAAAAATCTCCCTGTTAAAAAATGGTAAAAGAAAAAAAAATCAAACCATAAAATTAATAAATACGTAGTCTGTCATTAAAATACATTAAGCTTTGAATTTCTAGAAATGAAAAATAAAAAAATAAATTAATTAACACCGAGCATCATTTGAATTTAAGCTAATGCAACACTATTGTTGTATGCTTTTATTAAATAAATAACAAAGTGCTTATATGTAGGACTCCTTTTCTGGCAAAGGCCCACAGAACAGGTGGACCGACCGGGTGTTGCTAGGATACGGACACAGACTTAAGTGTGTTTGTTTCAAACTGACCCTCATCCAACCTGGATGAACATTTCTCCTCACACCTAAACATAGACAACCATGTTCCACACCTCAACAGCACTCCATGTCGCCCCATTAGTTCTGCCACCTACACTGAAGTGATTGTCCAGTTTTTTTGTTTTTTTTTTGTCTTGTTTTTTTTCATTGTCCAACCTTCTTCGTATCTGCAACCTCCTTTATTCTTCAGGGGGAAGGAAAAGGGTGCAGACCTGGGGAGACAGCAAAGATGGAGCACCCACAGGAATGAGAATTGGGTTGGAAGATGAATGAGGCCAAGTGAAAGAGATGGAAAGAATACATGGCAGGAGAGGAAGAGGACTATCCTTCAACAAGGTTGGGGTAAAAATATCCGCAGTTATTTCTTGCTCCTTTCTTCCTATTTTGGCGTATAAGTGATTGTAAAAAGTGAAGTGGAAGACGAGCGGGTGGGGGTAATAGTAGCAGAGTAAGCTTAGCATGAGACAGTAGACAGAAGAAGGCCAAAAAAAAATTTGTGCTTTTTTTCCCCCAACAATGATCATTTCTGCACATGTTCTCCTCTTGTAAAACCACTGCATGTGACAAGCAATAATAACTGTATTAGGTGGACATGTTTTTCATATTTAAATATTGAATTTATTAGCAACACTTTTTTCTACATTTCATTGGATTTCATCTGAGCACTTTATTGCTGAAGTGGCATAAGTTTGAATTGATTTCAAATGAGTTCAAACTAAACTGACTTCCTTTGGACTGTACTTGTTTAAATTCATGGTTACATTGAGTTGTATCCTGTAAAGTGCCTTGATGTTATTTTCATGATGTCGGTTTATGAATTGATCTGACAATATAAAACCCATTTCAAGTTGTGGTTTACATTATGATAAGAGCTTTGCATTTCCTTTGAGGCAGCGCTCCTGAAGCGGGGGTTCTCCCTACAAGGATAAGATGATCTGCGCAAGGCAGCATGCATCAGAGATGGAGACATTTATCCTTGTTAAGACAAGGGGTAGTCAGAGCAATGATCTATACTGTCAGAGCACTTGAGATCTATGAAGCCCACAAATGCACATGCTATGTCTGTGTGAGAGAAATAAAAGAGAATCTATTTAAACATAAGAAAATCCAGAAGCTTTCCTCCATGTTTACAACGCCAATCGGCTGTGCAATCATAGACTGATGACTATTCAAAAATGTATTAAAAGCATGTTTTTAAGAGGAGTTTAATGACATATCCAGCTCACAAGATAAACAAAAAAAATATGCAATATTGGTTCAATTAAAATGCCTTTGAGAAACCTTATGTTTTCAATTGCAAAATCACAGAGAAGATTTCACAAAACTGCATTAACGGTTACAATTAGCATCACTTTCGTGCTGTTCTTTACAAATTCTACTGATTTCCCACAGAAAGCGGCAGAAATACAAAAGTTTTTTGGGGCTTTTTTCTTGCTTTTTCTTGTCAGAGCAATACATAATTGTGTCTTTGCCATATCTGTTTCTGTGCACTGCTGACCAGATGGCTGGAAGAAGGTTATCACACTCATCCCTTCCTTAACAAGAAAAACAAACTTGTCTGGAACAATTCTGGATGCCAAAAAATCTTCTGTCATGACGTGGAAACTAGTGGAGTCCCATACATCACTCCTATTATTGTGAACTAACGCTGTCTTAAACATTAGCTTTCGAGCTGTGTACCTCGCCCTGATGAAGTATCAAGCTAATTGCAGCTGTTTACAAATCTACTGTTTCTCCATAAACAGCAGAAAGGCAAGCATGTACAATATTGTACGCAATTTATAAAAGTACTATGAAAAGCAGCACGTAATATGCTTTATTTGTTAATTATTTGAACTTTTATTGTTGTAGTGAGAATTGCAGTATATTAGTTTATTTGCTTTTCTTATAAGCAATGACATCATGTTTTTTTTACTTTTTTATTCTTACTTTCTCCTGCCAGCTACAACGTTTCACAAGGGACTGCTGAGAGACAACAACCCCAGTTTTCAAGGTGAGAAAGTGCAAAAAATAAACAGCAGTGTCAGAGCAGAGAGATATTCTCATACTTCTGACAAAGGTTAGTAGAGTCACCACCATGGAGGTTTTTGTACCTGCTGTGTGTGTTATAAGAATTCAACAGAGGCCCCTTTATTACAATGGATAAAATCAGCAGGTGTTGTTCTCTATTTCCCCGGTGAGCCTGCTCAGCAGAAAATGTTGCATAAAAAGTAAACAAGTGCTCTTTTTCCACTCTTTTGTACTGCTGTTTTTCTTTTTTTTTTTTTTAGATGAAACATACAGTTCATTTTATTTACATTTATTATTCTCAATCACATTTACAGATGAAAAGGTAGATGGTAACAATATAAAACCACATCTGTCTCAAGGTAGTTATTGTTTTAATTTTATAAAAGTATCACAATACATTGTATGACAGCAAACAGATCCTGTTGACAAAAACTGATTGTTTCATTTCCTGTTTTTAAGTTTGGGTCCATCTCGAATGACAGCAACAGCTTTTGCATGGAGTGTGTGCACATGGGTGTTTGTGCTCGCTCAGTTCTAACCATCATACATCACAGCAAGAGACTGAAATTACCTGTCAGAACAAAGTACTACCACCACACCTTTTCCACACACACACTCACACACTGGTAAATAAGTGCTAAAGCCTTTTAAGGCACACTGTTCAAAACGGCAAGGTGAACAGAACACTGTAAATCTGCCACGAACAAACACTCTCTTAACAGGGGATATTTCTCTTGTTTCCAAAAACGCACAAACACAAACACACACACACGCCCACACACCTAGAGAGACTCACATACACATTTTATCTAGTGCACAAGTTGTCACTTGTTGTGATTGGGTCACGGGCTGGCCCTCTTAGTTGGTCATTTGTCATTTGTCTCATATTTTTTTATTAATTTTATTTTTTTATTACTCTGCAAAACATATTCATCTTAGCTGTGTTGCTGTGGATTTATCATCTCAGCTCTCAGTGAAAAGAGAGTGAGGTAAAACTTGACTAAAAGCACAGATTGCTGAGGGCCTAACAAGTCAATGACAACTAATTTCTCTGTCATTTCAAATCCATATTCCCAGTCAAAATGAGTTAAAAATAGTTAAGGTTAATGTCATTGTTAATTTTTTCTTTGAAACACATAGGACATTAAAATCCAAAATAGTATGCAGATTTAAAGATACAGGCCATCTGCCTACCTTTTTTTGCGTGTAAGAGTGTGTGCTTAACTACATCTCCCTAATTCCCCTGACAGAAACTGACAGGTCTAACAACCCACACTGGCCCGTTGCCTCGACCTAGCATTGACCAATCATGTTTCTCATGTCCTGCCCCCAAAGCCCTATTGGCTGAACCCTCTCACCCACAACATAACCATCTGTAGGCACTCATCACCTGACTAACAACCTAAGGCAGCAGAGAATGTGGAACACAGAATCAGCTGACTCTGAATATTTGGCACTTTCCATCAGTGTATATGGGTTTCCTGAGAAAACCACTGATCTGTTACCCTGGGACTGATGATTATGGACCTACTGGAGTATCCTTTATTAAACATGTTCTATGAAAAAAATAATCTGTATTTATTATTAGCTCTATAAAATAATTTAGCATAAGAGGTAAGATAAATATTTACATATTTAATATTTGAATGTGAGATTTGCCACTACTAAAAAGTTGAATTACGAAGACAATGACAAATCCCTCTCTGAATGACTCCAAAATATGAGTCAGTCTGATTTGATTAGCCTAGTCGAAGTCAGGACTTAAATCCAAATGAGACGATGTGACATAAACTTAAACAGACCTCCAATGTGGCAGAATAGGATTTCTTCAAAAACCCGTTGGCAAAAGTATATTGACAATGATGTTAAAAGCTGACTGACAGTTACTGCAAGTTCCTTTCAGAACTTATTAGGTTTGGGAGACAAGTACGTTTTGATATATTTTGTTTCTTTGATTAATTTATTGGTTATTGATGATAATTTGAACACTTCTTTTGCATTAACTTGTATAATTGATATCTATAATCACAATTTGTTTTGCAACCTGTAATATTTAAGCATGAAAAAAAGGAATAAGTAAATAAATGTGTAAGTAGATTAATAATTTTTGCTTATGTGCAACAGAAATGTAATGGAAAGGCATTGTTCACTGACGTAAAACAGTGTCTAAAACAGATGCTAGAAAAATGTTCACTTTAACAGGATTGGAAATGTACATGATTGGCCTTGCTTGATAAAAGGATGAAAGTCCACTTGTCTTTATGTGCAACTTTAACTCCTCAGCATAATTTCCTGTAAGATCCATTCCAGTGTACAAAGAGAATCTTTCTGGTTTTGTTTTAGTAAAAAAAAAAAAACAAAAAAAAAAAAACTCAAGCTTGCTTACTTATATGCATTAATATTCATTTTTTACACATGACTGGGATGTAAACACAGGTTGTGTCTCTTCCCCCGCTGCCAGATGGAAAACCAGACAGAGCTGGCAAAACCTGCAACATCTCCCACTGGCTGTTGGGGGTTGAGCACAAGGAGAGGGAAGCACACACGAGGAAATGAGATATGCAGGAATTAATGAGAAGAAGAGCAGAAGGACTCATCAAGGAGCTCTTCAGATTGAGAGCACACTCATTTGTAGTGGCTTCCCACTGTTATCCCATCTCAGTTGCTCCTGTGCCTCACTCTTCACTAGCTAAATCACAAATTACCCCTTCAAACTCCATTCACGTCTTTTTTATTATTCTCTCCTGAATTTAGATTCATTGGTCATATGCCCAATAGTGATTGCATATTTTCAGAAATGGCTCATTTATGTAAGATTGACAAATGGACACACTTTAAAAACAGACAATAGAGCACATCAAACATTAAAGCTATATTCACTGTGATTTCTCTTATATTAACTTAACAAGCAATTTTTCACTGAAGCATTTTGCATTAAGTAGCTCGGTTTGTTTTCTTCTAACAGGAAAATCATTGGCATTTTATTGGTAGCAGCTCTGGCATAATTTGCCATTTTCAGTTCCCATCTCTCCAAATCCAACTTCCATTTCATATTCATTATCATATACTGTATACATATATGTATGTGGTTATGCATATATGCATAACCACTGCACATGGTGTAATATTTCTTGTAGTTAACTATTTTACTGAAAGTTGTACATACAGTAAATAACCATGAAATGCTCACATCTCATGCACTGCCCATTCATTGTTTTCTACATCAGTTACATTTATTGCGGTTCTGATTACGTGGGCAGTTCTTATTAATCTTATTTACATAAGATAACTGCACAGATTTTCAACAGTTTTATACCTGAGAATAAATGATTGAAGTGAATGCATATATAAAGGAAAAGTAGTACACATTAATATGAGAGGAAACCAAAACTCCTTAGGTATTTTTCAGTACAATTTAATAAAGACCAGCAAAATTTATGGTGGGAAATAAATAGGATAACCTCTCTTTTGTCTCTACTTCACGTAGCTAAAATTACACATATGCTTTGAAAATGAGGTGCTCAAGAAGTATAGACTTTTTCTATAAATGGTGGGTTGCTGGTCCAGACCCCCCGCTCCATATATCTATCTCAGTCACAATGTCATGGTTTCACTGGGCAAGACACTTTACCTGCTTTGTCTGCTGGTGGAGGTCAGAGGTCAGAGGGCTGGTGGCACCAAATGAATGGCAGTCTGCCCCAGGGCATCTGTGACCACAATGTAGCTTACTGCCATCAGTGTGTGAAAGTGTCAATAAATGGGTGAATGACCAAAGGAGTGCAAAGAGCTTTGGAGTTCTCAGACTTCACAAAGCATTACATAAGTGAAGGCCATTTACCATTTACCAATGTCACGTTTGAAGAGACTAAAACAGCAAAAGAAGGAAACCGAACTGCCAAGATCTACTATGATCAATCCACACTCTCATGTTTCAGATATCTTTTGTTGGGACTTGTTGCTGCTCATAAACTAAATTAAATTGAGTCTACGCAATATGTATTTACATTGTGAATGCCAAGAAATATCCATTAAAAATACTTACTTGTGTAGTGCGCTAGGCGGGAGCTTTGATGTCTTTTCCATCGGGCCAAAACAGGATGTCTTGCCTTCTGGGATCTCACCGTACTCCACCAACATGGCTGCCGCGGCAGACGTTATGATCCCCAGTCCGTCACGAACGCGCGCCTCCAACGGGTAGTCCCAGTCGTCGTACGACACTGAAATCATCCCCGATGGAAACGCTTCCGGTGTTATCTCGGGGTTCCCCGTCGTGAGCGATGGTACAATCCAGATGTAACCGAATCCAGTCAGGCCCAGAGAGCGAGCCTCCTCCAAAATGTACACCGCTTCATCTTTAGAACAGTAAAGCAGGACCACTGGAGACTGGACCTTCTTGAGCATGATCTGAGACCGGCTGTCTTCCTCCACGGCATCCAGAGTGATGATATTCTGCAGGTCCCAGCCCACAAAACTAAGGCAATAAAGGGGACAAGAGCAAAATGTTAATATTTAACTAATAGATGATTAACTTTGCTCAAGTGTTGGCTGGGGCAGCCATAATTACCCATTATAGTTGATATCATTGTGGCAAGAATCTTAAGAGGTGCAAGGTGCTTATTATCAGGGGAAATATATTAAGGCTAAATGGAGTGTCAATATTAAAGTCTCTCCTTTAAAATGATTCTGAGGAAGTTTTAGCCCATAGAGTAAAAGCAGCAGCTGAACAAACTCGTTATGCAACTCTGAAAGGTTTGAAATAGTTATCACTGTGTCAATTACAGACCAGTAGCATGCTGATTAAACCCAACGTTAAAAACCAATTATGGGCAACAACTTAGACATCATTTCTCTCTGTTGTTTAAAAAACGAGGAGTCACCAATAGATGTATTATTAAAAAAAACTTTCATTGAATTAAAACAAAACAATTTAACATGCTATAAATGTTTTTATTTAAATGAGACAATAAATAATTGTTCCAACTGCTAAAAATGTGATAGATGTATTTATAATGATGTCACCGTTAGCATACTTTTATTGTAATTTGGATGTTTATACATAGAAATAAGTAGATGGTTAACAGTTTGCTGTTCTACGCTGTACAACAACTAATTTTTACTCACTTATTAGAGAGTCTAAAACCTGTGATTTACGCAAAAGGTTTATAAACAGCCCAATTTGTTTTTGCTCTTTTCTTTTTTTCACTGGATTGGAGTGGTGGTTCTCTTTCATCCAGCTAATCGGCAGTGTGCAGAAACAGATGGGAAAAGGGGATAGCTCTAAACTGTGGACATTACTCTAGAATCTCATTAAAAGTACTTTGAGCTGAAGAAAAATGCAACTAACTATTTCAGTGGGCTTACAAACATAGCTTCTGGAAACTCTAGTCAGTACATCTGACTAGAGTTTAGTCAGACTAAACTAGAGTTTAGTCAAACCACTGAATTTTGTCACTGAAATTTTCACAAAATATATTTCCATTTTATGATTGTCTAATATCATGCAGCCCTACAAATGACCAGAAACAGTTAAAGTCCCCAAAATTATTATTTTTAATCTTATTTGATTCCAATACAAATATATTTTTTAAAAAGACGAAGCACCAAACAGTTGCATTTGCTGCCAGACTAGAAAATTATGACATCAAGTATCCCAGCACTCAATTATTCCCAAAATGTTGCACGTATTGATCATGTTGGAATGGTTCAGATATGTTTTAAAAACATTTTGCATTTTGGTGACAAAGTAAATATAAAGTTAATAAGCTTACCTGTTGTCCACTGTAGTTTTTAGGATGTTGATGAACTCCTGGTATCCAGGAAACTTTGACGTGACAATTGAGAACACATGCCAGTCATACTCTTCCATGATGTTCAGCATTAACAGAGCCTCCTGCTGGATGGAAGCACCAAACTGGAAAAATGTCGACTTCACATCCTGTCAATATGAGGGATGGTGAGGAAGGGAAAGTTGGGACAAAGAAGAGGGGGGTGGTTGATTAGTTTGAGTAATCAGTTGCATTTTGGTTTCATCTCCCAAATTAATCCACTAGGTTCATACTGCATCACAGAAACATCAATCAAACACAGAGCATTTAAAAGTTGGCACAAAATGAGTACACACACTCCATCTCCAGCTCCCTCAGCCATATACATAAAAACACAAGCAGAGATTGAAAGTAATAAGCTTCCTGTGAAGGAAATATATGGACGAGGGGCTCCGAACAATTCAATTAAGACAAAATTGGATTGGTGCGGTACAGACTGGCTGCAGAACTCCAGGCCTTGTTCTGGGGAATGAGAGTTGTACTCACTAATATCCACTCCATTAAATCTGACTGAGAATCATTTGCCACTTAATTCAGCCAAACTCAGACATGAACTTGGACAGTGCAGAGAAGCACTATTACATGTGGGCAAATTGTTTCTGTTCATTTATGTAGCATTTAAAATTATGTCATTATAATGTAAAAGTAATTAAATTGAGTGGAATTAAGTAAAACATGGTAAGGAGGAAAGAGGGACTGACATCAGGACAAACAGGTGTCAGTTTAATGAACGTTTTCCATTTTGATACTTATACCATAACTAAGGCCATATGTGCAACTATAGCATAGCTCACAATATGGTTTTGCACTAATTCTTATATATTGCTGTTCAAACTGTAATAAAGTTGAATTGTGTGTTGAAATTCAAGCCCTTAATGGTGCAAAAGTCAAGTCTGATCAGTAATGAGGTGTCCTTTGTCAACGCAACACAACTATGCTATGAACAACTGAATTACTGATGTTTGTGAATTATGTTTTATAATTACACGCTTTTATTAGCTTGATGTTTACGAGTTATGGCTATTTGCATATTTAGAATCACAGTGAGCTCAAACATCCCACTGTGGACAAAAAAAAACATACTCCACAGTTCATGTTTGAAACATGTTCATAATTCTTTATGACTTATTTTTGTCTGTATGTCAACTGTATTATCTACAAATATTTGTTCAACTAACTCAGACACATTATATGTAAACATGCGTCACAAAACTTCTATAAATGATTTTTTTTAATCATCCATGCAGTGAAAAGAAAGGGTTTTTTAAATACAAACATACAATATACTGTGGAAACATTGATATATTTGCCTTGCCTTCCAGCTCAGGCACTGATTTCAGATGGAATTTCCTTTCTCACAAACACACTGTATTTTATTGCAAATGCAATGATTCAACTGTGCGTCTGGGCTCTGAGGAAGCGCCTGCACACAAAGATTCTTCATCCTTCCTGACTTTGCTTTGCGTAAAGGTGTGGAGTCAGGCTGGAACTGGAAGGGGCCATCTCCAACGTTCCCATATGCTTGATATTGTCTGTAGTTTGAAATGTTAAAAATCTATTTGTATGATTCAGCTTTAAAAGTTCATTTTACTGGGCTCTAAGAGGCCTAGTCGAACTGTTCAAAAATAACATAATTCTACACATGGCTCAATTACACTTGACTCAACACAGTTGTTCTGTTGGCAACCAAAACTAGTCCACCAGATTGACAGAAGTACAAGTTGTCTTTATGCTCTAAATTCCAATAGCATCATACTTTCCTGCATTTGATGATGCAAGATATACTGTTGGGTTTGGATACTGCTGCTATGCCATGGAAGCCCATTGGAAGAAGCAGTGCATGTATTGATCTTGAGGTAATCTGAAGACCACACAGGTGCTGATGCCAAGGTTGTAGCTCCTCCTACTGGTGGCTTTTGGCAATAACAATTTCACTCAGCATTAACTTAAGTTTATATATTTATTTCAAACATAATAAATAATAAAAAATAAAAAAAAAGTTAAAAAATAAAGTGGGAGTGTTTTTTTTATTTCCTCCTGATTACATACAAGCTATCATGAATATCCCACTTCAGCAAGTTGCTACAGGAAGTTAGTTATTGTAGAATCTCTAACCTTCGGTTTTGTTGATGACTTTGTTAGTATTGCATATTAGTGGCTTTCAGGGCTCTGTGATGGATGAGCAACCTGTCTGGGGTTCACCCGGCATTTTACTCATTGATTGTTGGAGATAGAACCCAGATTATTAAAATAGCAAATGGTCTATACTTGTACAGTGCTTTATCAAATCCAGAACGGTAGGCAAGGTGGGTGAAGTGTCTTGCCCAATAGGACACAACAACTACAGGGCAAACAAGTCTAAAAATGCGAAAATATAAAAAGGCATGTTCAGCTGGTCAGAATGTGGGATCGAGTTATATGTGCGATGCAAGATAGAAAGTGGATGAGCATGACCACTGCCCCATCTGGGAAAATTGTGTTCAAATGGGTGTGTTGAACTGCCTTGACAACACAAGTAGTAATCCATTCTACTCTTAACATTTTAGGGTCTTAAAAGTTGTCAGTAAAACTTCACTACAGTCTCTGAATTTCAAAAGTAAGACTTTGCACTGCTTATGCTAAACATCTGCAGGATTTAAAGCATTTTCAATATTGCATATAAAGTTTTACAAGTTTAAGACTTGGATACACCACAAAAAAACAAACAAACAGACAATTACTGTGCATTAATGTGATGTAAGGTTCACTTTATTAAAACCAAATGCTTGACCTCTACATTCACTAGAAAGTCATTCATTTTTGAAGTAGTCTTGGAACATAATATAATAAAAAAGAAGAAAATGTATGTCTCAGCTGGTTCATATGATAGCAACACCTAAGAGATAGTATTTGCATTTTACAGCAGCATTAATTCACATTAATTTCATATATGTGGTTTCACTGGGACAAATAATGGGAAAAGTAACATCTAGGAGCATTTGCTGAACAGTTATGCTTGTATCTAATGCCTACTGATATTTTAAAACAGAATATGCATGTGTGTACAAGAGGTGAAGTATATTTTTCTAAATGTGCATGTCTTTGTTTGCTACATTGCTGTATTTAGTCATTCTTTGCTACATTTATGAGCTGGCATTTTCTTTCCTCCGTCTTGATGGCTTCTTGGTGAGATGGGATTCCATCGTTGCGTGCATTTGTCACCGGGAGAAAATAAGCAAACAGATTCCCGTTTCATTCCCTCTACTGTAGATAAAGATTCTTTAATGATATTGTATCTGTATGTGAGATTTCCTCAGTCTCCGCTCCGGCTCAAATGCTCTTTGGAGAATTTGTCGCTCTGTTTCTTTTATGCATTTGTTTGTGTGAGTGTGAGTGTGTGTGGTAGAAGCTGAAACAAGCGATGGCTGAGCATGGTGGGAAAGGAGGGAGGTCATGGTGTAAGACTTGTCAGTCCCTGTGTTCATCATTGCAGCAGAAGAAACTCCCACACCGAGATGCGATATACAGAGAGTTGTCCACATGGCTGGTCACGGAATATACAGAAGGAAGTCAAAGTTTTCTGCCTTACTATCTACTGAACTACATGTGTTTGATTGTCTCCTTATATTTTATGCTTTTTGACAAATATAGAACAGTTTCATTCTACTGTTTATGCAGAGTTGGTTCAATAATTTTCTAATAAAGATTGTGAATAAATAGAAGATTTTAAAGAACACACATATATACAGCATAAAAAGGTGACGCAGAGGTACACTGTAATGTGGAGGCAGTGTAAACACTCTCATATAATATAATGGGTGCATAATTACTGCAGTAATGGGCAGTGTGGAGATGCAAGCAATGTAAATTGGGGCTTAGAATATGTGGTAAGGATGGCTTCCTGAAGTTAAAACAGAAAAGAAAGGTGTGAATGTGTTGTGGTTGGTCTAAGTGTTTTAGAAACTGCTCATTTACTGAAATTTTTGTGCACAGCCATTTTTCAGATTTACAAAGTATGGCACTAAAAGGCAAAACACCCAGTCAGAAGCAGTTGTATGGATGAAAAGATCTAATTTATGTCAAGGGTCAGAAAATAAAGAGCAGACGAGTTGAAGATAATGGAAGGGGACAGTTGATAAAATATGCAGAATAATTTCTCTAAAAGCTCAACGTATCAAAAGGTTGTAGTATGCCGGCTACAGCAGCAGAAGAACACACAAGGGACCTCTCCAGTCGGCTAAGTCAAGGAAATTAAGAGTACAGTTCATCATGGCTTACCAAAATTGGACAATAATGGCTCGGGAAAACACTGCCCGGTCCCAGGAGTCTCAATTTTAATTACAACATTTAAACGGTAGGGTTAGAATGTATGGTGGAAAGAAAGGAAAGCATGGATCAACACTTGACTGGTGGTGGTGGTGGTGCCATCGTGTGGCGGATATTTCTGTAGCCCATTTAGGCCCGGTTAGTACCACTTGAGCTTACTTTCCAGCAAGATAATCCACCATGCTTCAATATATACATTATGTCAAACTAGTTTAAAGATTGTCGCATTTGATCAAATGGTGTCCAACGGGATGTGGACTCTAACCGGAGATTTGGTGATCAGGAGATTTGCTTCATGGATGTGCAGGTGCAAAATCTGCAACAACTGCATGATGCTATCACATAAATATAAATCTTTGTGAAATGCTTGCGGTTACTTATGTTACGCAAAAAATAAAATACTTCTGAAGGATAAGGAGACAGGGGAATGCAATCTGGTACTAGCGAGGTGTGCTTAGAGTGTCAGGTGTGTTTAAAATAAAGAGAAATTATTAAAGAAAACATGCACTTGCAAATGAAATATTCACAGACATGCAAACATGGCACACAGGCAGAAGATAGTTTAGTAAAGGAAGTGGAAATAAAAGACCGAAGGAGTGACTGGAGCATTTTATTGTTCCTAATTTGGATAGCTCACAATCCGTGACATCGGAAAACAGTCAATCATTGGCTCTCATTTTACCCTTGTCAAGTGTGACATGTCTGCTTTCCATTCACTTTTAGCAACCGGGATTCACACACAGACACCCTGTCACTTACGTCCTGCCTAACACATTCCCCATTCTGTTTTCCCACTTTTAAACTTCACACACTTGCAGAATCTCAGGCACACCCAGAGCGACTCCCATACAAACACACACCTACCCCACAAGGCAGGACACGGAGTCTACACCGAGATTGAGACGAGTTAAAAATAGCAGTCCTCATATCCTCTGCTGCTGATAGCATCATGCACTGTCTGGTCTGTTCACACGCACATATACTCAAAACACACACCAGGTCTAATCACAGAAGCAAACACACAGATGAGGCTGTGAAGAATTGAGCATTGAGTTTGGGTTGGACAATAATGGCTGGGAAAACATTGCCTGAAGAACTGAGCATTGAGTTTGGGTGGGGGGAAAAAAAATAAAGCTAATAAAACAAACGTCTAAATATTTGTTCCATCAATATCCTTCCATCACTTCTACATGTCGCAGATACTCTTTTATTTGCTGGCTTTAGCAGCTCTGTTGTCGTAAAAGAAGGAGAAAGTGTGTGTGTGTGTGTGTGTGTGTGGGGGGGAAATAAAGAAAAATCTTCAGTGGCCAATTGCTAAATATATACAGACAGGCCTAAAAATAGCCAGAGCAAAACAAAAGAGTAGGACATATCTGTGGAAACCAACTGAAATGCCAAGTCAACAGTACTCCTTATTCAATCCATGAAAGCTACAGCCAAGGTAATGTTACATAATGTTGGAATCACAATACACATTTCAAATCTTTGTTTAAAGCAGATTGTTTCTTTGTTTTGACAGACAAAACACATTACATATATCACATTTATGTAATGTGATATATTTAGTATATCACATTACATTAACAACATTGTTGTTAATGAAAACATGTTGCAGTTTTAAAAATGTATGTTAACACAGCTTCTCATGAGACATCGTAAATTAGCAATTACATTGTCACTCCAGCTAAATCATTTCATGCTTTTTGTGCACTTCATACGGGAATTGTGTGAACAGATACTCAGATACATCAGGTTGTCATCATCAAAACAGTATCTGCTTTCCAACATCAGCTATTGCCACATGAGATGACCTTTTCTATTCTATTAAAATCAGTTTATACACCATTAATGCACAATCAATGCCATCTTAAGGTCCTTTACAAAACAAGTACATCCACACTACTTACAAAAATGCAATTGAATTTAATCCAAGCATTTTCGGAACGAGATTCAAAGTCAAATTTGCATAGTCCCAGTTATATGGCAATGTAGTCAAGTTTAGCTGATTAAAAGTTATCTATCTAAGGAATCCCAGCCGATCTCTCTTCTTCTTGGAACAGTATGTAGTGAGAGTGGATGATTAACTTACTTTCAATTCAAAGAAAATGAAGTTATTGTTAGAAATAATGGCAACAGTAGCCCTTAGTCGCTTTATCTAGGAGAAAATAAATCTAAACAGACCCTGTTCAAGCCAGTTCTAAAGTGCAGGAACCAGGGTTTAGTTTTCCCACATAGCCATACTGTTTTATGCCAAAGCCTACTGAAAAGCTGAGGTTTACTCTGACAGGAGGAAATGGGTCAAGTTAAAATAACACAAGGGTTTGCAAACTTCACATAATTCTCATGATGGTAGGACACACAATGCTATTTTCTTACATGCCTTGCAAGGCATGTAAGAAAAAAGCATCTCTATAATAATCACCAAATGGTTATTATAGAGACTTGGTGAAAGGTTGCCCCCTATTTTGCAGTTTTTAAGTAGTGAATTTTGCTTTTGTTTGAACTTCCCACACCCTCCTCCTCACTCCATGTGGTGGCAAGATAAATATGGATTCCAGTCTTGTAGCAAAGACAATGGCGTCATAATGGTACCCAAAGAAAATAAAAAGTCACACATTACTATTTTTGTAGATCTTACAATCTCTGATCTCTGCTTTTCGCTGCTTTTTACAAAATAGAAATAAATAAAACAATAAATAAATAAAATAAAATAAAAATTGCATAAATATTCACCCCCTTCAAGTCAGCGTTTAGTAGATCCTCCTTACAGTTAGGCCCCTTTAAAGGGGCTGAGTATTTATGCAATCACTTATTTCATGTTACATGTTTTTTATTTAATTATTATTTTGTAGGAATCAGTTTTCATTTTGACATTAAATGGTTTTGTGGTATTTTCTAAATCAAAATGATCATTGTGTTCATGATTATTTATAGCAGCAATCAAAAGGATAAAACACCGAAGGGGTGATTACTTTTTATAGGCACTGAATGTTGATAACATGGTTTTTTTTTTATTACACTGAACTGAAAAGCCATTGTCGTAACATTTAACTATGCTGATAGTATTGTGAAGATGATGAGACCGGAGCAGTTTTATTAAAAGGGCTGGATAAACCAGCACAAAAATTAAGCATATTGGTATTTTTTATGTGGTGGAAAATGAAAAAAACCCAACAACAAACAAACAAAAAAAAACAACACTGTACTAACCACATTGGTGAAATCACATCTTTTACTTACTTGGAACTTCTTCAGCGAACGCCTTATGAGCCTTCTAAATTGTACTTAGCTTTTTTCTAAATTACAGAGTATGAGAGCAATAAGCAGATCTCACAACTTCACTGTAACAAAGAATAAGTACTTTAAAAGCATGTTTTTATGTAAAGCACAGCATATATCCTTTGTTTTGTTGGATAATAATTGCAGAGAGCAAAAGCCCTTAGCTACAGAGAGGCAAACACACACAGTGACACTCAAAGAGATAATTAAGCAAGGCTCTATTTGACGTCACAGATGGAATATTTTTGGCATAGAAGCAGTCCATTATAGCAGAT
The DNA here is from genome assembly GCA_903066825.1 of Alfaro cultratus. Classification (NCBI taxonomy): domain Eukaryota; kingdom Metazoa; phylum Chordata; class Actinopteri; order Cyprinodontiformes; family Poeciliidae; genus Alfaro; species Alfaro cultratus. Next base: position 23,810 of record CAEFZX010027532.1, on the reverse strand, counting down.
AACCGACATGGGGAGAGGAAGAGACTTATTCAAAGTTTATCATGCCGGGGCAATGAATGTGTGCATGTGTATAGAGTGTGTGTTTCTTGTTGCTGTCGTTTCATTGACAGAACTTTTAAACAAGCAGTCAAGTCCCGACGGGAAACTCTGACAACAAAAAAAGTCATCTCTCACTCTTTCTCTTCCTTTTTCTATCTTTGTCTCTCTGCACTTGCCTTCTTTCTCAGTTACTCTATTCTCTATTAAGTCCAATGGTTTACACTCTGTATGTACCTGTAGTTTGACTGACTCCCTTTCCAGGGTCTATTCTTCCCAACTTGCCTGAACCAACCCACTGTCTATATTTCTAATGGAAGTTGGGATAAGTTGAACTCCACAAGTTGTTTACTCGGCGCACTGTCCGCTAGGATCACACTGACCTTGTGTAAACTAATGCAAGTTTGTGTGTGTATGGTTTTGGAAACTGAAGCCACAGACAGATTCTCCGCTGTCCAATCGTGATATTTGAGCATTGCGCTAAGAACACTGGAATGTTCTTGCAATTTGTTTTGCAATATAAAAACAAATTGACTCCCTTGTCTCAATTATACATACTTTTGCTTTCTGACATCCAAAGCATGAAGACTTATGTGAGTGAAGGGAGCTTTATTGAAATATGGTCATGTGGAAATGCATTTTATCCCATAAAAAAGAGGAAGAGAGCTGCAACTATTATGAATAATACATGTGATACATGTAAAATGTTAAAATGCTTTCCTTTTCTGAGGGATATAAATAAATGTCATGTCTTAAGAATAGTTTAGGTAGTGATCTATGAACATGAGCTAAATTAAGAAACAATTTTTGTTGGGAGGAGTAGCTTGGACCATGCTGAAGTCTACCGCACTATGTAGCCTTATACTACACTTTCTTTGACATTGCATAGTATTTTACTTCACACATTTTCTCATAAAGCTGAAGATTACACAATTTTGCTAAAGAATTGTTGTGTAAGTTGCTAACATGATTGAAATTGTAGCATAGATGCAACCAAAACTGCAAACCAAATAAAACAAATGCACACAAATGACATCAAACACACCGATGCACATTTGCTTAAATGTGCATTAATGTGTAAAAAATGTGGCCTCACAGTATTGACTGTGAGTGCATCCACACAACGTTTCTAGCTTCAGAAGGTAAGGGCTTACTTAAGGGAAGATCAGTGTTTGTGTGTGAGAGTTTGAAAGTGTTCTGTGTGTCTGGGCCAGAGGGCTGTGGATCATGCTGAGCTCATTCCAAAGACACAAACAACATAACATAAACCGCAGCACAAAAAAAACTGAGGACCGCTCACTAAACAGGACACGAGACAAGAAAACAAAATGTCTTGAATCGCACATTTACATTAGTATGGCACAGGGATGTCCATTTATCCTAAATAGCCATGTTGTTTTTAGATGTATAAAATTGCATTTTTAGTTATCAGTAAAATTTTATATGATTTTTAGGAAGAGCTATGGATGCCTTACCAAGCTCATACCAAATACAATTAGTAATTTAGAAATGAGCTGATGCACAATTTTTAGGGCGGGGAAAAGATTTTTAACCTCAAGAGAGTAAAAGTTGAAGTTTTTACTGCGTGTCTGATTCAAAAGTGATATTACTTGTCTTCGCTTTTTTCTACAAACAGAATAAATGTTTGGGCTGTCAAGTTAAGACAGTATCTAGCATCAAAGTAAACAGTCCACATTGATGTAGTTGTAACATGTGTGTGTGATGATCTTGAACCATTTGGATAAGTTGTGGTGAATGCGTGTGTGTGTGTTTTGTGGGTAGGTGAGCATTTACCAAAATGTTAAACTGTGTTTTAATTCATCTCTGTTCAATCCGGTTCCAGTTCTATCAGTCTTGAGTTTAAGATTTTAAATTTTGGGTGCAAACAGGATGTTGCAAATGCGATATCAACTTTGGAAATGTGAGTAGCTAACGGCTAATGGTCTTACATTATTCATAACTTGTTTCTCTTAAAAGTAAGGTAGGCTTATTTAATGTATTTGCAGCTAGATCTTGTTAGCCAGCCAGGACTATCATTTTAAAGGGCAGCAAAAGATACACCCAAAAATTACTATACTCTTGTTTTTTAGGATCAAGCTTTTGATTGGTAGCTGAAGCTTAAATGCTTGGCAACCATGGGACAGCTGTAGAACCTGCTCTGTCTAGAAACATAAATGATTCTGACAAAACTACTACTGAAGTCTGGCATGCTGTTCTGTCTCAGGGCACCTTAGCACACTGCATCTGATGTGGGTTAAAGGTGCCAAATGATGCTCATAAATTAAAGGGACAAGCCAGAGTATCCTTTTAAAGTTGTGATCTTGTTAGATCCATAAGTTTCAGCTTAAAATACTCAGATACATTTTCACTGGGACTGCATGAAATTTCTTATTTTGGTAAAAAGAAAGGTTTTTCTTTAATGCGACTTACTCACTCAATAATAAAAAGTTAGATAGTGAGACATAAAACAGTACCAAGGACATGTCATCCCCCGTCATAAAAAGCCGTTCTTCTGCCCTGACACACACCAATTTGGGGGTAAATCAATGCAACATAATGTGCTGATAGTTTCCCCCTCGGAGATGAATCAGGCAGCTGTGATGGTAATCGCTAACCGTGCCGGCAATATGAGTGATTCATCACTGCTGCCACTGAGAGACACTGACACCGGGAGACCTACTTTGAAGAGGACAAAAAAGAGCTGGGAGGGCAGAAGGAATGGGTGGAATGAGTGGCAGGAAGATAAATGAGCAGAGGGCAGAGACGAGGTGAGGATAGATGAGAAAAATAGGTGACGCAGTGTGGGAAGAGTTATGCTGAATATTGTGCAAATGACTATTATTATCGGTGGAAGTTTTTTCTTGGTCAGATCAAAAACCTCTATTGGTCTTATAGTTTTCTTTTATTTACCCAGCAGGGGACAACTGCTGTTTAGCCTGTGAGAAAAGAAGGCAAGAAGCATCCAACAGTGATAATAGTTAATAATGTTGCCACTGATGAACAAGTGGCATATCAATTTTCTTCTCTCATACACAAAAAAAATACAGTGATGAAAAAACAAAAATGATTCCACATTAACAATGACATCATCTTTCAAATTGCCTAAAAGTATACTTCGCGTATAAAGGCATGGATTATGATCCAACTAAGCTTTTTCTATTCTTGTAATTCTATGGTGCGATTTGTGGATTTTCTACATTATTGGGGTGTACCAACATTCTTCGTTTGAAAGGTAGAACATTTCAACAATATTTTTTGTGGAAAATATATTACAAGTTTTATAAACAGTGTTTGAAATATCTGTAATCATGCACACTAAGTTGATGTAGATTTGATTAGTCCCAATATTTGGGTTTTAATGCCCATCCTATTGAACTGAGTCATTTGATTCAGGTTTGTAGGAGCAGGGATGCATATAAAAGTTGGTAACTGTCTTATTCTTCATGAGATCTTGCAAAGACATGGTTTTTCTACCTCCCTAACACTCTGTTGTGTGATTCTGCTGCACATCCTATATGCCAGCACACATTCCCATAAAGATTTTATCACATAGTGAAACTGGCTCAACTCTCTTAGACTGAATCACAATGCAGCAATAGTCCAGAAGATCACAACAAGCTACCAAAGCATTGGTGATGAAATTTTTCAGGATTGAGTTTGGGCCCTTCAGGATGGATATGATGCCACAAGCTTCACCCAGGACTTCATTGCGCTGTCAACCGCAAAAATAAACATTAAAGGACTCACTGCAAACTTTCTGTTAAAGCTCAAACTGTTCAGAAACATAATTATCCATATTAAGAAGTCATAAATTACCCAGCTACAATCATCCACATTCTGCCTGACTTTATATGTTGATGACTGGTCTTCAGAGTCCAGTGTAAAAAAAATAATCATTCCCTCAAGCCATCTACGCATCTACTCTGACCAGCAGGGGGAAAAAATATATATTACTTTTGCTTTTTTATTGTAGAAATTTGCTTAATAATTTTAATTCCCTCACATCTTGTAAACATTTGAACAACAAAGACGTAAGATAGAAGAGAAAGACTGAATAGACTCCGTCTCTTCTGAATTCGTTGTTTCAAAGATCCTTTTACATTCAACGAGTTGAGTTAAGTCCAACGCCCCAAACCCTATTGTCCTTTATAAGTGTCCCCATTCCCGTTTGATTGGCTGCCAGCGGGGCCTGCAGCATAATTGGCTGGATTTCATTGGCCCAGCAGACGGCTTGGACCCCTGGGAGGAAACCATCAGATGATATCTGTTAACATCTAACACAGTTTTTTTTTTTTTTTCACACACACCCACACACCCACAAGCACACATCTACCCACAAAGAGCTACAGGGAAATTCCCTGATGCCTAATGTACCTATTGCTATCACAGATGGGTCACTTTGTTTCACACAAGAGCAGTAAAGTGAGGCAAATGAATGAAAAAAAAAGGAGACTGGCAGCTATTGCAGAAAACTGAACCGCGAGAAAGGCAATACAGTGGAAAGAATGAGGTGAAGAAACGAGGAGGGAAAAGGTGAGAAACGTGGTTGTGTTAAATAATTAATGAACACCAGGAGTAAACTTACATCAAGTTTGTGAGGTGTCAGAGGCACTTAAGGGGTTTTACACAGAATGGTTTTCAAATTTATCTTTTCCCACTCTCTTTGCAGATTAGCATTAAGGATGTAATGATACAAGCATTTTGTTCCAGGATTATTGTGAGCAATACCATTGCAGTAACCAAAATAATCTCAGTTTTGTTTGTATTTCAGTAAAAAAAAACACATTATTTTACATACAGTGCTGTGAAAAAGTTATTTTCTATTTTTTGTGTCACCTTCTTATGGGTTCAATGGGTTTAATTTTCAGCATATCCAGTCATATTAAATAAATGAAATTAATTTTACAAAAATATTCTATTTCAGTAATTCCTCAACTACGGTAAATGCATTACAAACACACACACGCGCAGTCGCCTGCTCGCACACATGCATACACGTACGCACACACATATTTAGGATGTAAAAAAGCTGAAAGCTTAATGAAAATATTTGCTTAAAGGTTATTTTCAAAAAGTACTTTAATTCTGACAAATAAGCCTTAATCATTTTCAAGTTTATTGGACATAACTTTAAACTTCAACTCTGGGAGACTTGCTGTGAAAAAAAACAAAACAGGCAAAGTTTGTCTATGGCCTGGTGTCCAAATAAATAAGAGCCACTTCTCTGCTCTCTTGGAGCGCAAAATGCAAATATATTCACTAACAATGTGACAACTATGATGTTGGTCACATTATTATGGTGTGAAATAATCGGCAGTGATGAAACAAACAATTGATGAATGTCCCTCGGTGCAGTGATAACAGGCTTTTGTTTAACCTTTGTTTTAGAAGAAAAAAAGAAAAACAAAAACATTTTGTTCATCTAATTTAAGTCATCTTAATATTAAAATTAAATGTAACATGTCTTGGCAATTCTGAGCACGTTTATCTGAGCTGCTCCATGACAGAGACTCATGCTGGCAATAAATAACTGGAGGAAAAAGGTTTGGATTAAATTCATCCTCTGATAAAAAATGGTGTACATCATATTAAAAATATATGAATAGTCGTGGAATGTATACTTTCAAATATTTATAGAGGCCTGTCGAAGAAACAGCAACAAAAAAAAGATTTAGAAAGGTAATTAAACCATCATTTTTGGGATGTCCAGATGAAGGGCAAACTATCATGTCAACAAGTATGATGTAAAACAAGAATGAGTCATCACTGAAGCCTGTTAGAAAATAAACGTCTTCCAGAATCAGGGTCAGCCTCGTACAGCCTTCACGGGGTCTCTTGTATGAGCTCCAAGGTCAGTTACACTGTCTGACTTGATTTGTGAGCAGAGAGGAGCATCTGTGGATCACTGCTCACACAAGAGACGGGCGACGACTTAACTGGGTCAGAAACATATTTGTACACGGAGGTCTGAGAACCACGTCAAGATGCTGGTGCGCCTTGTAAATCCGGTTACATGGATTTGGGAACTTTCTCCTCAGGTTTTATTCTGGAGAGTATGGAGAAGTGGCTGAAACGGCACTTTGACCACTGAAGATATCCCGAACATTACAGCTGAAAGTCAAATTTCTCTCACGGGGAATTAGGCAGGAGAGGAAAAGAGAAGACGATAGGAAAAGAGGCAAAGTTGCTAACCCGTTTTGCTATCACCAGAGTTTGAAATCCGCTTTGAAGACTGAGGGAGTTGAGGCCAAGAGCCTGCAAACAGAGACGAGTAGATGGAGATTTGCATCTACAGTCATTCATGAGGCACGTAGAGATCGCCATGTTTTCAGGATCCTGACCCCAAATTCTATAAATAAATATGTTTTGCTTTTTATTTCTCACTGCTTCAGCTTTTTACCTGTCTTTGCCTTTTATAAATATTCATAGTTTCACTTTTTTTTTTTTTACGCAACAACCACAAATCTGATATTATTGAAAGAGTGACAAGAGTTAAATTGTTAATTTAACAAAGATAAACTGTGGGAAAATCCACGCCAGGGACAGAACATATGCTAGCATGCAATTTTTATTCTACAAGTAAAATAAAACAGCATTGGCAGCATTATTCACCCGGATACGCTTTTCAGATTGTAGATTGAAGAAAAGCTGTTACCTCAGTCAGTGGCATCCAAACATTTTACAATTTGGAACATAATTCCCCAGTTCAATTCAAGCTTGAATTGGTTTGCAAATTATTCAGACTTGCAATCGAATGTTGGTCTGCAAAGTGTTGATTCAGATTTTTATTTGCAAACGCTGATCGCCTTTAATGTTCTTTAAACTTTTGAACTATGCACTTCTCTGGGTTGGTCTATCACATACAATCCCAGTAAAAAACTTTGAAGCTTTTGATTGTGGCATAAAAAAATGTAAAAAAGTTCAAGAGGTATATATAAAAACATAAAAAAAAATAGGCTCTGCACGTCAACTTATAAGGCCAGCAGTGAATTACACCAACACACACCATTGCACACTTCTCCCAGAGCTTGATACGGTTTGTTAGGTTTCTCATTTGACTTGGTCTATTTTAGTCCTGCAAAAACCCTCTCTCTCATTCATCCTCTCTCTGATCCTCCCTCCATTGTTTGTCTTTTTTTTATCCTTCCTTTCTTATCATCTGTATTCTCTTTCCTTCCCTTCACACCTTTGCACGCTGCCCCGAGCATTTTATTGACGTCGGTGATAAGATCTGCAAGCGATTGGCGAGGCCAGATAAAAGACGAGAGTAGTGTCTGTCTACGGTGCATTTCTCCTCTCGTCGATCCCCTGCAGACTGGAGTCTAATTAATGAACTAGAGTTCATGCACATGCAGATAAACATGCACATCTTTACCCAGAAATTTAGAGGGAAGGATAGAGTTCATGGATAATCACAAAGGGAGAGAGTGGAAGAAAAAGCACCAGAAAGGAAGAAAGAAGAGAGAGACAGAGAGTACAGTGGTGGGAAAAACAGTTGCCCTAATTTGCAAATCATTATGAGTCACATATTTATAGCTAAATCAGCCTGAGGGGGGAATACTTCTCTCTTCATCTTTCCTTTTATCCCTTCACTTTCATTTTCCCCCATTCCATGACTTTATCATCTCACTTGTTTGCAAAATATTCCTCTTCAAATGAGGTAAAGTTGCATCTTGCTGTGCTCTAACACCTATTAATTTCATCCCATCCTCCGAAAACTCATTTCCTCCCCTAGAACACTTGCTTTCAAACTCGGGTAGGGTGATGAAAACATCTGATAAGAGTTAATTTAAGCTGTTTGCATCTCTACGTTCTTTTGCTCTTTTCACGTGAAACTCTCAATTACTACAGTGATCTATTGTGTTCTTTCTCACACACCCAATTTTACCTTTAATGTAGATTAGGTTGAAAACCAAAGTAATTCTAATACATTGTAAGTCATGCGCTATAATCAAACACGGCATCATAACCACTGTGCTATTCCTAATGTAGCCTCATATGCAATATATTGTGGTGTACTGTTTATTTTCCTTTTTTTTTCACTTTTGCAAATCTAAGGTGCTAACTGCTGCCTTTTACCTGCTGTACTGTTTAATACCTCCTGGTCAATTTGACTCTAAATTCAGGCTATGTCTCTGAAGGCATGTGATTACTAAGTCTTCAGTAACCAATTGAAAGAAGAAAGTTGAACTGTTTGATTCGGTAAAATGCCTTGCAAAAATATCCAAAGCCTCTTGAACGTTTTCCACATTATGTTACAACCACAATCTTCATTGTATTTTCTGGGATTTTCTGAGATCGGACAACACAACATAGTGCATGCAGTGGAAACCTGCCTATTTGCAGATTTTTCTGTGGAAAAATCTGCACAGAAAATAAATAATTCTTGCCAATATTTTTTATTGTTCATATTGAAAATATTTAAAAGAAGATGCAGCTCGGGAAGCTCAATAATTCAACACAATGCCACTTGACATGCTTTTGGCTGGCATTTGCATATTTTTTCTTGACGTTGATTGGCTGTACTCCCAAAAGCAGAAATAAGGAAAAACATCGATGTGTGGTACTGCTAAGACATTTTTACTGTGGTTAATAATGTATATTAAAGTATTTTTGGGGTTTGTGTTAATAAAATAGGGAGTTGTGGGCACTTTTAGAAGGGTCTCAAGTATTCGCAGATTTTATCTACTGGTAGAAAACTGTGGTCCCTAACCACCGTGAATACCAAAGGTCCACTGTAATTTTGAAATGGCAAAAAACAAATTGCTTTTTACTATAAATATAAATGTGAAAAGTTTCAAAGGATTCATCAAGTTTCATAAATACAGTTTTGCTTTGTTTTTTGTTTGAAGCTTCTTTGCACTTTTTTAAAATAAATGAGATGGTTAACTTATAAAAATATTTACATAGTCAGCAGTCTAATCAACATAAAAAAAGAGCTGAACAATATGGATACAAAAATATTAATTCTAACTTTTATTCATTTTGATCATCAGTCACCAGTTTGACTTAACGTGTCACAATATACTTAAAAAAAGCGATTCTTCATGTCATAGGGAATACAGCATATGCAATCACTGAGGGGAAATGTCAAAGAACTGGATCTGATTTGGCTTTTCACATGTTATAGCAAGATTAAATCTCTTTTACTGACTGTAAAGAGGAAAAAAAGTACGCTAGAAAACTTTGAACTATGTACCTCCGCTGCAGGAAAACCTTGACACTTGCTATGGAAATAGCCAGGAGGTATTTTCAAAGTTAAATCTAATGTAAGGCCTTTAAAAAGGGGAGATTGTCAAGGTTACAGAAAGAAAGAGGTCAAACCCATGTCACTTACACAACATCTGACAGTCTCAGCTTGCTGAGGTATAAAGCTTCCAGATGCTTCAAGGTGCACAGGGACTATATTAATAGTTAATATTGTGGATATTAGCTTTGAGGTGCTGTGCTCTTATGTAAACACATAAAAGTCAAACAAACTTATCCAACTCCTTTAATCAGATGAGATATTTTTCTATGAATAATGGAGTCAAAATCCCAGGCATGTCTGAGTATGTGTTTACATATTTTATGCATGTACAAAACTTTTTTTAAAGAAATTTTGATTAAAAAAAATTTGTGTTGATATATATTAGTAGATTTTTTTTTAAATTAATCTGACATGATGAAAAAAATGTTCATTCGCTCATTTGCATGCAAGTACAGAAAAAAGTGAGATCAAAAGGTACGTGAAAAAGAAAGGAATTTTTCTTAAGGGATTTGTCTTTATGTGGGCGAAGTGATGACGTGTAAGAACAAATACACAGTATTCAGAAATGTGTATATTTTTGCTACTAAATATACCACTCCCTCAGTTTGAATGGTTCTCTTGGACAATTATTGAGATTAGGTAGGCTACATCAGATATATGATTTTGAATAAATTATATTTTTTCTTGTTTTATTTTGTACAATTCTACTTTCCAGAAGAATTGAAGTATTGAAATATATGACCTTTGTGTCACAAGTCTGTATATTTGTAATGATTTGTACTCAATACAGATGGAGATGTGTTTTTGGTTAACACACAGCGGATGCTAACTTGTTGATTTTGTTGTGAATGACCATAACCATTCCATTTGCCTGATGCCCACACCAGTAAATTAGAGGGCTGTAAGAAATCACAATATAAAAAAAAACAAAACATATTTTTTTATTTTCTGATATCAACAATATAAAAGATGAATTCTGCAAGCAAAGCTTGTCCCAGAATGAAGTGGCTTACAACCATTTGACCTGAGCAATTTATAACCACATTCAGCACCGGCTTGTTTAATTAGTTAATGTCATGGTCTGCTGGATATTATTCGATGTCCCTCTGCACACACAGCCACACATCTTAGTGGCTAATAGAATCAAATTTTACACAGCTTTCCTGTACATTCAACTTTTCGGGGGGCATTGTTTAATCTCATCAGTGGAACTGTTCAATTGTTCCTCGATATTTTCCTCCCTTTTTATGAAGTTTTCTAATTAAAAACAAACCATTTCTTTTATATTAGATGTTAGGTTTGTCACTACGGGCACATTAAGACCATAAAAAGAAGCATCATCCAGGCCACATTAAGACCTTAATGGCCATAAAAACAAAACCATTGATTAGGTTTATCATGGGGACATTTAATAATCTCCCTCAGCATATATTACGTTAAAGATTAAATCATTTAAAATTTAATTTATTTGCCTTCAAGTTTTAACAAGGAGGATTGATATCTATCAAAAATAAAATACAGTTTGTCCAAACATGTTGACAGTACACATTGGTAGTAATAACAATAAACTATCTGTAAATTATATGGACGTATATCACAAATGTTTTCTAAACACTGAGATATTTCAGCTCTTGTCTTGGCTTTCTCTTTTTGCAGAGTTTTTTTTATTTCACATAACTTAATGACTATTTTATTTATTATTATTTCTTTGCATGTGTGGACTGATCGGGCCGTTACAAGCATCTGGTGTGTTTTTCATGTCAATAGATTTATTTTTTTTCTTACTGAGAAAAAACTGATATATTCAGTTCCTTTTTCTCTTTTTTTTTTTTTACCGGCAGTACGATTAAATGAGTGCTCCTTAATTGCCCCGGTTTCACTGATGCAGCATTCCCAATTTCTGTTTCGGCAAGTGAGTGTGGAAATGGAGACATTAGAAGGACAGTAGGTTGGTTGAGGGGTGGCAGCATAGCAGACAGTATTGATCTGTTCCAAGGCTGGTATTTTAACACCCTGAAGTGGCAGACCAGCAGTTCGGGAAACTTCTAAAGTGCCCCAGAGGAAGAGCTGTAACAACTGATGCTACATCTTAATATAGCGGTGGCTGTATTGAGATGCTCGGAGAATTCACCAGGAGACAGTGAAACATGAGTATTTGCATGCAGCTTGTTGCATGTTGCCGTCTTAGCATCCATCGGTGCTGTTTGCTCAACAAGCTAAAGAGGGTAATTTCAGAGACATTCTTTTTGTGTCTTGATCTTTGTTGCCTGCCACGCGCTAGAACTTTATTGCAGAGCCTCTTTTATGAGATCACAATCTACAAATTCTAAAAACCTGAGGGTGCAAACCAATCATTTATCATACATGCATTTTTCAACTTGCTTTCAGAGCACATAACTAATTCCTGACTATGTGTGCTTGACCCTTTTGTTTCGCTTAATCCTGTTCCTTTTTCTCCCCTTCCCAGAACAGTCTTTACCCTATTAAAGCTCCTTTGCTTCTGCAGAGCCCAGTTTTGGTCTTAGACACTATAAAAAGTGGCAGGATATATTACTTAGCACCATTTTCCTCCCACTTTCTCTGCTTCTCTCTGAATACCTCCTCTTTTATTCTCCCCTACTTTCAACAATGAATACATTGTTTTTCATTGCATTTTTACGCTCTCTTTCAATTCAGATCGTCCCACTTTAGCTTGCTCCAATTTCCCTCCCTTTCTCAGATTTTTATGCACTTTTGAGTCTCCATTTTTGTTCTGAAACCTCCACCTGTCTCCTAATCACATATGAGCTGCTCCTTTCAACTGCATTTTGTTGTTTTTATGCTTCTAACTGCTAATAAGTCAATCTGACAGTTTCATTCACACATCTGTTTTTCACAAACACCCAATTATGCAAGAAGACTCAAGTCTTATACTAACTCAGGAGCTCATAACCATGAAGATTACATGCTGTAATAATTGTGCATGGAACAAAGCTCTCAATGCTTAAGTCTGCTCTTAACCATCTCTTTATATCTCAAAAAGACGAGTTAGTCTCAACTAGAAATTTGTTAAATTTAGTTCTGGCTGCCAGTGCAAACCTTAAGTCAGGTTTGTTTGTATTGCATCTTTCAGCAAAAAAGCAGTCCAAACATGACAATTAACCAACATGATTAAAACATCAAGCAACATTTTCTCAAATGTCATAATCAAATAACATGATCATATAATACAAGAATGAAAAACTAATCAATGCTCCAGTTATTACTAATGAAAGACAAACCTAAACTTTTATGGACGTTCGTAAAAACTGAAAACTGACAGTAGTTTTTCTGTCAACAACCAACAGTGAAGCAGAGCCCATAAATAATTATTTATGGAATAAAATCTGTCATTTGATAATGTACTGCTCTTCAAATAAAATAAGTTCATGGTAACTCTGGAAGCACTGCACAGATCCTTAGCACAGGTGCTAAAATCTGAATATCCAGAAGAGCAAAAACAATTCATCCCCATACCAAAGCTAACATACATTTAGGTTGAAACATGGTGGTGGCAGCATAGTACTACCATAATGCTTTAGACTCATTGGAGATGGTTGGAGCAAAATACAGAGCATTTCTTAAAGAAACTCTGTTCAAAGTGGCAAAAGACTGAGATAAGACGGCACGTGTTCAGCTTGAGCACAACAGAATGAGTTAGGTTAAAGTATGAGGCAAAATGTCCTAGTCAAAGTCCAGACAAAGATGTACGTGGCTGACAGGATTTATAGACAGTCCAAAAAGTTTTATCTATAAAGGATATTTAAACTTTTGAAAAACAAAGTTGACCAATGTTTTCTTATTCTGGGTGAGTCCCGATTTCAGCACACTAGATTCAAAACTGGCTCAAAAAAAAACCTTGGTGGTACTTTAAGAATGTATTTAATGAATTAATTTGAAACAAACATGTGGGACACTATGAGCAGAACTGGAGGCCACTGCCAAAAAAGTATTTCATTGTCATTTATTTCATTAAATTAAAACACAAGAAAGAAGGAATTAGGAATCAAATGGTAAATTTGCTACCAAATCCATAAATAGTGGTAAGCAGTATAAGTGTAATTATGTTGTTTTTTTTCTAATCAAATTTATTTTAAAGTGAAAAGGAGCAATGAAGCGGGACATTTAAATCGTTTGAGTATTGTTAGTATCTCCTTTGTATATTTAGGCAGAGGGCTGGAGAATTCCCTGCAGAAGGGAAGAAGTTTGAATACCGCCGGGGTTTTGTCTGACAAGCACCACACAGGACCCAAATGGACTGCTCCCAAAGAGAGATTGCTGATCTCTATCTATTGCTCCTGAATCCAATTAGAGGATCACATTCCATCACACCTTGCATTCAAGGGACAAAAACAGCCATTAGTGACTCTTTTCAACTTGTTGTCTCGCGAACCCTTCAATCTATTTTCTCCCTATGCTTCTTACTTCACCAGTAATTCTCATATATTTTTTTACTCTTTTGAATATTACTCCATTCTTGCAAATCTGCCCAGTTTGCCTGGTTTTCAAATATATAAATATGGATATGGTCAGTTTGCAAAACTTATCCCAATAAGTAGTCAAAGATGACTGTAGAAGTCCATAATTTAAAATATTTTTCAGTTTATTAAAGTATATATTGCTAGCTCCTCTGTCAACATACTCTGCAGTTTTGTTGTTGACATTATACAAAAAAAAAAAAATCCCCAGTTCACTGGCTAATGTCTTCACAAGATATAATGTCTGCCTTCTTTGCAATGCACTATACAATGTAACAATCTAATCTGCTTTCAACTTATGTAACAAAATATTTTGTGGTGTGAAAAGCAGAGAATACTTTTAAGACATTTTGAAATTAAAACATTTTATTTTATTAATATATAGTATTTAAACAATTTTGTTTAAGCTCAACAAATACGGGTGGGGCGTGGGTCAAATTTATCTTTCAGAAATTAATGAAATATTCCCTACTTTTACTTGCTGAAGCAAGTTTAACTCACAGATGCACAAAGACATTTGTTGTTGACCAAAGTTAGGCAATTTTTGTTTGATAATTAATGTAATAAACCAAACAAATATCCACCCATCCATCCATCCATTGTCCCTAATGGGGTCGGGAGGTGCTGCTGCCTCTCCAGCTACGTTCCGGGCGAGAGGCGGGGTCACCCTGGACAGGTCGCCAGTCTNACAGTCATGTTTTTGGACTGTGGGAGGAAGCCGGAGTACCCGGAGAGAACCCACTCATGCACAGGGAGAACATGCAAACTCCGTGCTGAAAGACCCCTGGCCGGGAATCGAACCCAGGACCTTCTTGCTGCAAGGCAACAGTTCTACCAACTGCGCCTCTGTGCAGCCCCCAAACAAATATCAACTACACAAATAAATTCTTAGATAAATAATGAGCAAACTGCATTGCTTCTGCAAAAGAACAGCATCCTTACATTCCTTCTTTAATCTTCTTTTTCTTTTTTTCCCTTTTCTTTTCTTTTTTTTCTTTTGGCTAGAGAACTGCTGAGAAAGCACTAGATCCTATTTCTGAAGCTCCGGCAGAGGCCCATCAAATAAGTGATACCCAAAACACAGCTCCACAGCAATGAGAGAAGGTGTGCAGGGAGAGAGCATGATGGAAGAGTTGCCAATACCCGTAACAGCTTGCCAAGAATCGATGAGTGATAGGCTGATGCCTGTACAACAGCGCTGCTGGTACAAGCAAGTGTAAACCACCGAGGAGAGTCTAGGTTTACAGAAGAGTGAGATATTAATCGTTGTTTTCTGTTAAGTAGATTCAGAAAAGGGAGAAGAACGAACAAGGAATATAATGTGTTCTCAGTTTCTTTCTGTCTTTCTATCTATAAGGCGTCTCTGTATCCCTGCCACTACATTCTTCCATTCGTCTTTCTGGGTTGTAAAAGGGAAAAGAAAGAGAAGAAGGTCCTTCCGGTCTGCATCTTCAAGTGTTTGAATTTCTGCACGACTGTGCACACAGCAGCCAGATTGACACCATTATGTCTTTTCTCCCTCCCTCCACTCCATAAGCCAATTTACCCTCATCACTCTGCTATTAAGCAGCTTTGCATGGGTACTTCGATGACTGTAACTGAGAAAAAAAAATTAGCGTATGTTTGAGTGCAGAAGGAAAAAGTTGGGGACCAGAGGATTCCCACAAAGCTGTGTTGGCAATAAGCATTACCTCGTTCTCAAGAAGCCAATGTGCTGTCTATCCAATTGTAGGCAATAAAACTACCCAAAATAATGATCTATGGTACTGATTTTTATTTTTATAAATCTTGCATATCAATTTCTGGAGATATGTCTTACAGAAAGAGTGAAATAAATCCATTTTGGTTGCAGCTTTTATGGGACTTTCTATAATTCCAGGTAAAAATTAAAAATTAGCAGCAAACTCTAAATGCAATCATTGACAAATTGAAGTATTGCTTAGGATCTTGCACATATGCATCTTATTCTTGATTACCCCACAGCAGTCTGCAGTACTTTCCACCATCTCTTTACTGCAGTGTGGTCTGCACACAGCACCCTGTGCTGTGTGTGTGTGTGTGTGTGTGTGTGTGTGTGTTAGAGAGAGAGGGTTCTGGCAGGTTAACTCCGGGCTCAGTGGCAATCGATAAGTATTTGGGCAACAGCTCAATATCATTATAGAGGGATACGAAGAATCACCCTGGACAATATACGAGCGTGTGTTTGAAAGTAGCTTCAAACTGTAGTTATAGACCATATATGGTCACTGTCTCCACTCCCCCTTTGTCTGCAGGCAGGCGCAGGAGGGACCTTTTCCAGAAGAGGCTGCAGACATACTTGTGCAGCTGATTTATAGCAACGGGAAAAAATACACATTGGATACAAACTTCTATGTTTGACTTGCTCATCTGCAATCAACTGTAAGTCATTTCCTATTAAAATGTAATTAGCAAAATCTCTTTATCATCTAAGCTTTTATCATACACTGTGTTCCAAATTATTATGCAAGTGATATTTTCTCAGATTTTCTTAAATGGTCAATGCAAATGATGGTCAGTATAATTTTCAAGTCATGAACTATTACAGTATAAATCAAATTTTACTGAACAAAGCTCCCCATGGGAACAGTATTTTTTTTTTTCGAAAATAAAAAAAACCTCAAAATGCACTGTTCCAAATTATTATGCACAGCAGATTTTCTAAACATTATATGGATTATAAAGAACTGCAAAAAGGTCATTCTTTGAATGTGCAGTATTAAGTGGTCACATGCACTAAAATCAAAAGCTATTTCTATTAAAAACATCTTAACAGACTGAGTTACATGTTAACATCGGACCCCTTCTTTGGGCAAATACGGATGTGTTTTTTGGTCTGGGAGGGGTAACATTTAATTTTTACTGCTAAAAACAATCTTCAAAAATACAATATGATTAATTTTGTAATTGACAGGGCCCCATTTTTTTTATTTTTTTTATATCTATGAACAAAAAATAAATAAATAAATTGTGGAGGGCCCCCTGTTGGTCAGGGGACTTAGAATTGTCATAACTTTCCCATGAAAGAAGTGATCAGTCAGAAAGTCCATATTCTTTGCTGAGGTCATTTTCACACCTTCAGGGACTCTGAAGAGGCCGACCAGCTCTCTCTCTCTCTCTCTCTCTCTCTCTCTCGCTCTCTCTCTCTCTCTTTCTCTCTCTCTCTCTCTCTGTTCCTCTCTCTCCATGATTTCAGCCCATAAAATGACTCCACCACCTCCTTGCTGACGTCACAGCTGTGTTGGGATGTGGTGGCCATCCACCACCAATCCATTACTGTGTCCATCAGGGTTACACAGCAGTCATCAGTGAACAAGTCTGTTTGAAAATTAATCTTCATGTACATCTGGGCCCACTGCCACCGTTTCTGCTTGTGAGCTCTGGTTACGGTGGCCGAATAGTAGGTTCATGCACCGCAAGCCTGTGGAGGATCCTCCACCTTGAGGTTCCAAATAACTGTTTGCTGCTTTGTAAGGGCATTTTAACAGCTGCTGTCTTAATCTGATGAATTTGTCTAACAGAAACCTTCCTCATTATGCCTTTATCTGTACAAACCCATCTTTGTTCTGAATCAGCCACAAATCTCTTCACAGTACGATAACGCTTCAGTTTTCGTTAAATATCTAATGTTTTCATACCTTGTCATGCGGCACTACACTATCTGATGATTTTCGTCAGCAGAGATCCTTTCTCTTCCCCATATTGCTTGAAACCTGTGGCCTGCTTAATAATGTGGAACATCCTTCTTACGTATATTTTCTTTAATTGAGCTCACCAGACAAACTAATCAACAATATCAAAACATTTTATAATAAACCCACATCTTTGCACTACAAAAAAAAATGTATTCCAACCTGAAATATCATGTTGCATTAGCTTGAAGAGCAATAATAATAATAATAATAATAATAATAATAATAATAATAATAATAATAACAATAATAATAATAATAATAATAATAATAATAATACATTTTATTTATAGCCGCCTTTCACGACACTCAAAACACACAAAATCGAAATAGATAGTAAAAATTAAGTACAAAACAAGAATGTACAATTTACAGAAAGAAGTGCTTACATACAAATTACATATATGCACACACTAGCACACGTAAAGAAAATGCTTATTGGATAAAAGAGCAATATTTCTTGTCAGTCATCTCCGAAGGTGAAACTCATATCATGTAGAATCATCTAATTAACTCAAAACACCTGCAAAGGTTTCCTGAGCCTTTAGGCAGTCTCTCACTCTGGGTCAGAAGGCTACACAACCATGGGGAAGGTTGCTCATTTGAAAAGCATCCATAAATATTAGAGGATTGTCAATCAAAATCAGTTGCTGAAGAGCCACCACACAGAGATGAATACTGATATTTGCCTACTGTGAAGCTGTCAGCACACCTCTGTGTGTCAGAACTGTTAAAACAAAATCCAACATTAAAGCAAAGCGGAATCACATTGGGCCGACAGTGCTCAGTTGTCAATCTGAGATGAAATTTAACAGTGGTATTCTAAGTGCCAATTAAACATGAACCACCTGCAAAGCTTGAAACCAAGTGTTATCAATAACTGTAGTATTAGTTATTGCACCCAGCAGCATTTTGGGTGATTTAGGATTCAAAAGCAAACAAACACAAATTCACATATAAATAAATTATGTGTTTTGCTCAATTTTTCTGGATTGACTTAACTGTGTCAGATGTCTATGCACCCTCTGCAAGTCACACAAGAACAAATGCATCACTGTTACTCTATGGAGTTTCTGCAGGGGAACTTGGGTTGCGCCGAAAATTTGAGTTGACAGTCATGTCCGTAAACATTACAACTTTCCCCTAACTTTCACTAGGATGCTTTCCAGTCAGACATAAAGATACCGGACAGCAAATCCACATGGCTACATATGTTAAGGAAAGCAGAGTGAGGGTAAGAATACAGACAGCAAATCTTTCTACAGAGGCATCCCTCTGCGATACAATGGTGTAATCAGACACTTAAATAAAAAAAACAAACTTTTGCTTCTATGATTTTTAAATCGTAGAAGCAATAGTATTTATTTAGGGGTAAAACATAAGAATTTATGTATTATCAAAAACTCTTAAATATGTAACAGCTGTCTTATTTCATGTATGGTGCTAAGGGCATATACTAATCAATGGTAATATCTTTGTTGGCATTTTAGCAATCAAACCCTTCTCTTAATTCTCAATCCTCTTTTTTTCCATGTCTACAGGTATTTTGATGATGCTCTCCAACTCTTTCAAGCTAAACAGCATCCTTTCCATTGCTGTAATTCTTAGCTCCTTCCAAACAACTAAATATATTTAAGAAAAAAAAACCTGCTCAAATGTTCAGTTTGACAGAATTGCAAAAAAATACATTTATTAAATAATTCCGTCCTTACCAATAGACCCAAAATAGTTTGGTTTTATCAAATTGCTCACTATGCTCGCTGCAGTGATGGTTTTACACTGATCAAGATTCACTCACCTCAATGTGCCAGATACTTGAAACTGAATGCAAAATAGAATTTGCTTCTGATAAAATCAACAAAAAATTATTTGACCAGTATCTGGGAGCACTCATAGATTTGCAATTCAATTTCCAAATGGTCAGTTGTTCCCTAAATATAAAACCATAAATAAAAAAAGAAGGTGATGTCAGGGCAAAAGGAATGCATCCACCCTTGAGCCCAATGTACCTGCTCCATCCAGAATGGGAGAAGAAAAAAAGAGACACATCAGCAAAAATATGCTTCATTTCTTCTAGTCAACATGGAAGATGAGATTCAAAACTTAGTATGCAATATAAAAGCAGTGTGACAGCAACTTAAGTGTAATCGTTAAAATTCAAGTTGTCCCCACCAAGACTTTGTTTTCAACGAACAGATCACACATCTTTAGCTTGTGCAAATTATTATGTGTCTACTGGACCACAGACTGCCTACAAAGACACACTGCTCAAATAAGTACTGAATTTCAGAAATTACAGACGTTGCCTTCAAAATAAATGCACTTTTTTTTTTTCAAATTAAAAAGCAGACTGAGTGCAGAATCCGAACTTTATACATGATTCATTACCAATTATTCGTGCAGGCCAGTCAAAGATATCTTAGAGGCTGGATGAAGCCTCTCACATAGCTTACATGTAAAGCCTGCCTGGTTATCTTCCTGCTCTATAGAGTTATTATTGCATAAGCACTAAAGGTCAGTTAAATCAAAGAATGGCTCAGCGCTACTGTAATGCAAAGTGTTAGAAATTTAGCAGTTATATATATATATATATATATATATATATATATATATATATATATATATATATAATATAAACTAAACGTTAGCATTTTTATTTCTTCATTAAAATTAGGCACTTGATGATGGGGGAGAGCTGCTTCAGCTATGCTCTTTTTATTAACATTCAAAGCTGTGTAGTGCAATGATTTTGCCATGAACGTTTAAGTTCATACTTATGCTAATACGTGCAAACCCTTCAATCAGAGTGAAAGGAAGCAAGTCAGGTAGCGTACCTGCCGAGTCGTAATCACTCTAATATAAAGCTTATCGCCCCACATAAATCCAAGGTAGGCAAAAAAAAAACAAAAAAAAAAACTACTGCGAAAGGAAAGACCATGTGTAAGTAAGTCATTTCTTTTGTTTTAGTCGAGTTACATCTGTATTTGACAAACAAGCCCCTAAGGCACACAATGGTAGTGATATGATTGCTGTACATCACAGACATGGCGATGTTTTCTGAGGATGTGGAAGCCTTACGTCAAATGGCTGGCTTAAGGCTTCTTTTTTATTATCAAGAAAGCAAGTGTGCTGCCTGTGAATTTTACACTGATAAAAGCCTTGAGGTGAGTGCAGAGGGACTGAAGAGCGAGATAGATGGATGAAAACACGCGCAAACATGGCCTGACACACACACGCTTCCACAGTTAACATGCTTTGTAACATAATTAAGTAGGAAGAATTATGACTGATTCCCACAGCGCTGAGACAGCCTGCAGGTCTGTTGGTGTGCAAGCACAAGCACACACGCACACACAGACCCTTAAATCATGACGGATGATGAAGATGCTTTCATCTTATTCGTCCATTTGTGTGTTTACTTGTGTGCGGAACTGTTTGTATGTGTGGGTGTTTGGTAGAAGCGGAGGAAGTCACATCATTCTGCTTGCAAAGTCCCATGGGATGACAGTTGCATGCCGTTTCAAGAAGTTTCAAGAAGCAGACTCACCAGGGACAAACATGTGTTTGTGTGCATGTGTGCAAGAAATACAGGGTTATTTTGAAAAAAAAAGATTGCAAACTAAGTACAACTTTGGACTTTTGTAAATATGATCTGCCCCACAGATTTACTGCATCTGATTCCAGGACATTGGATGATGTGTTTCTAACCATAAAGATAAGAGATTAAGTCTAAGTTCACTGTCTGAAACTGGAACAAAACAATGTTGTGCACAAAAATATAATCATAAAGTACTGTATGTGACAGAAGGCAAACTATTAACACGTATTAACAATTGTGGGGTATTGCAGATACCCCACATTTGGAGATATAGCATTAAAGGTGCTAATGAACATACCTTTAATTCATTAAAGGTACAGAGTTCCTTCAGTAAAGGAAAGGTTTGTGATTTCAGAAGTGTTGAGGTTTCATCTGTATATATCTCTGATTCTAAATATAAACCAGGATTAAGGTCTGCATGACTCTCCCCAGTGAAGAACATAAGTGACATGTCTCTCCTCTCAAAAATCCTTCACTTTTCCCCTCTCCCCCCCCTCACTTTAAATCCTGCCTTATCTCTTCCTGTCCTTCCCTCTAGCTTCTTCTCATCATTTTACTTAAACTCTTCTACTAATGAGTTCTTCCTCCTCCTCTCCATCTTCTTCCCTCGCTTTCATGCACCAAATGTCTTTGCCTGTTGTATCAGTCACGTCTTCTTCTGGGAAAGACAACAGAAAAGGCGCAGGGGAAGAGAAGGGGACATGTACGACAGCAGGGATACACAAGATGTGTTCTGTTGCATTTTAAACCTTTGTTTTCCTCTGAATTTTGCTATGACTGAATGGCACTCTTTCTGTGGGAGGTGATAAGAAGCAAAAAAAACTATATATATATATTTTTAAGTAAAAACCCTCATGCACATAAACTGCAGAACAACACACTAATGAGGTGGGATGTTTATGGGGGAAAACACTGTCAACAGCTAAAAATGAACTCAATGTACCTACAATCCAGAAAAACACCTTAAAAACAACCAAAGTCAAATAAAGCAAGCTAGCCAGTCTTTGTTATATAACAAATCATACAGTCAATACCAGGTTTTATTGGAATTTGTGATAATTTATCACAAAAAGAAAATATGCCTTGCAATATAACACATAAAATCCACACTTATACGTGTCTGATGAAGCAATGATGTTCCTGTTATCTGAACTTGCAAAATAATGCAAAATT
Organism: Alfaro cultratus; assembly: GCA_903066825.1. NCBI lineage: Eukaryota > Metazoa > Chordata > Actinopteri > Cyprinodontiformes > Poeciliidae > Alfaro > Alfaro cultratus. The sequence continues at coordinate 1,547 of CAEFZX010027532.1, read as the reverse complement.
TCCCAATGTGCTGTTCTTACTAACAGGAACAATGTGTGCACTTAGAGTTCACTCTGCGCCCTGGCCCAGGAGATGCAATTCCAGCTTTGCATCAGGCTTCATTTTCACATCTGAGTCTGTGAACATGATTTATAACATTTAGATAAATGTTATGAAACCCGAGCCTGATTATAAGTAATCTAATCACAGCTCACAGCTGCAGCTAGGTCGTAGTAATATTACTCTGAACACTTCACGCAAGGGAACAGAGAGAGAGAGAAAGAGAAAAAGAGAGAGAGCTGCTCACATTCCACAACTACGTTAAAGCCAGCAGGTTTCCTGCAAGGCTGGCTCAACTGCAGAAAAGTGCAAGAACAATTTCTTTCTGGAGAGATTCTCTGAAGAAGTTCTGAGTAGTAACCATCTTACTAGGGGAGCTTATGGTGAGGTCAAAAAAAGGAGAATTTGAAATTTGAAAATGATGATTTAAGTATTAAACATTCTTTTTTTTTTGTTGGTCTTTTTGCAATACCCATAAAACAATGCTACTAACTATTGTCATTGCACACTCAAAAAATTACAAAGAAAACTTAAAAAAAATAACAATAATAAGTTCAACTCACTGCTGGTTAGACTGTGTCATGTATAATATTTATTGTGCGCACTTTTTTGTAAAACTATGCAGTATTTAAGTATAAAGTGAAAAATGCAGAATAGTTTAAGAACAGTAAAAGGCTCTATTACATGCACTGGACCAATTTCAGTCTTTGATTTGACTGAAATGGCTCGCAACTTGTGAACAAATAATTTGCTCACATTTAGGAAAGAAAATCTACTATTTTAACGAATTAGGCTTTAAATGCTTTGTGAGTGGGAGGAGCTTCAGGAGGGTTTTATAGCACCTTGAATGGAATTAAGCCAGAGAGGAGCATTTCAGTTTGTGTTTAACTCATATTAAATGCAGTGGAGCACATTCCTCTCCTCTGTTCTTTCAGCCTGTTCTTTTCCGACATTTCTCTCTCTCCATTGGCACTGCAGAAGGCTGATTACCAAGCAGCCACCATGCCTGTGTGTGTGTGTGTGTGTGTGTCCTAAGGATAATAGCCATTCAACAAACCCCCTTTCTGACACTTGACCCATAGGGAGTTAGAACATCTCATGGCCATGCCACATACATCAAGATCTCAACATCTCACTAACAGCAGATCGTTTTCTTTTCTTAGAGCACATTGTTGAAACTTATGTTGTTTTCTTTTTTATCATTTGCTTCCTGCCAGCATTATAAAAGCTATTTGTTTCCTCTTGCTAGCTAAATATGCATATAAGCTGCCAGAAAGGTGAAAGATGCACATTATTCTTTTTTTTATTTCTCAAAGCACAGCAGTGACAAATACTCAAGTAAGAATGTATTAAAAACTCCCCTTACTTTACTTGAGAAATTAATGACTCGGAACAAATCAAGAAAGGGCATCATTTCAGATCTTTATAAGGTGCTGATCTCTAACTCATTAGAGAACTCAAATAAAAAGCTTATAAACTGGAATTTGGACCTATCAACAAATATCAGT